>CAAAJI010000189.1:79123-89293 GCA_900642245.1 Fragilaria radians
CCAATTCGAAATAAGTTAGATATTCAATAGAATACCCGGGACACCACAAGTTGTTGTGGCATATTTGGTCTTTGTAATAAGACATTTGGAAAAGGGAGGCAAAAGAGGATAACCTTTTGCCCCCATTCCATATATGTTGAATTATCAAGTGTACTTTCAGGAAAGATTTATTAGTGTGAATAACCCAAATGAGATATGAGATGTATCTGATACATCCAATAGAGTTAGTAACAGTAAGAATAAAGAATTAAGATATTCAATCTTCTTACATTTCTATTTTGTAGTGGATCGCTTTAAGAGTGGAAGGCCAGGCTTTGCTATACTTTCCTTCCATGAAGATGCTCCTTTTCCTTAAAGGGATGAGAATCAGCATAAGGCATGGTCTGATATACTTAATGCATTACAAGTGCTTTTCTTTTGATGTTTGAGGACTATTCCTGGGCGAACTTGTAAATATTTGTTGCTTTCGTTCAACGTTTCCATGGATAACAATAACTCTCTTTCGGTATTTTAATGGGAAATGGGGTATTATCCTTTCTATTTGCAGCAGTCAACAGAGTATCAGATACATTTGTGTCAGTTGAATTGGTTTATTGAAATTAGTGTATCATAAGAGTAACCCTTTTCAAATTACTCCCTTTCTTGCTTCAAAAGCACTTTTATGCATTGGAGAACATTTTCTGGATTGAACATACTACCTGAGTGTTATACTGCCCCCCTCATATGGACCGTATTGCATTATTACAGTACTGCCCGTTTAGACACGGCACATGGTTGATGACAATCCAGGTGATAGACGCTGCATTGCAATAATCGGAGCTGGATACGCAGGGCTTAGTTTGACTAACCTTTTGCTGAACAAGAACGCCTCTGAAAGCTAAATTACATGATTCTGTTATGATATTTGACGCGTTGCACCCACCTTCCACATTTGTGGAAGGTGACTTGTGTGTACCTATAGCGAGAGAATTATATCGGACCTTAGGGTGGACTTGGCCAGCTTTTTGCAAGAGAGGAATCAATGAGAATGAATCATTGATCCGAGAAGAAATCTTGCAGAAAGATTTGAGAAGAAAGCCGAATGTACAATACTATCATTTCTGCTACAAAATCGAAGCTGCTGGACCGGCTGGGAATTATTTGTCGCTTCACTTTAGGAATCGGACTAACGGATATGTCTTCTGTCATCCTACACTTTTTGATGTTGTTGTACTTTGCCACGGTGTTAGATCTTCTTCTCTGCTGCAGAACATCCCAGCTAAATTGGATACGAAGATACTTATTCTGGGAGATGCAAGATTCTACAGGATATGGGACTTTGGTTACCTAAGGCTCAAGCAGGGAGCTAACCAAGCGATGAAGGATGCTATCGACGTTTCTAACTTGTTAAGAAGCAATGGGAGCGGTGATTGGGGAAAATACGGTTTGCAATTCAAGCGACGGGATACATCTAAGTCATACATTTGCCTCATATGTGTAGTTTGCTCCCTCATAGTCCTTTGCGGAAATTTGATTAGCAATCATTAGCACTCAAAATTAAAAATATCTTTGTTGAGATTCGATCGAACAAGTCTCTATTGAAAATAGGAGGAGCTGAGGCTAGCGACGAACATTGATCTTCAGCTTGATTCACGATGATTTTCATTCTGCTTCGCACTATTTTTCCTGAAGTATCGGTGCCAAGCATGTTATTGGTGAGTAAAGTTATAAGATAAATCTTTACCATTATGGAACGAACCTTAGAGAGTGCGTTGTCGGCTTACGTTTTGTCATGTAATTGATACATTATCGTGGAGGTATTAGATATCGCTTGAGTTTAATGTGTATCAAAATGTACATTCAAAAAGCTACCTTTAATTCGTAAATCAACATGTCCTTGCATGTGCTAAATGTGCAGTGATATCTGAATGAATTAACCGCAAATGTGTGTGGAAATCACTCACATCAGAAAAACCCAGACAAGTCACGGTTTATTTGTGCAACTTTGACGTATAGGTGGAGATATAATTCATGATTTGACAAGAATTATAATTGCAAGTGTCCTACATCATATTCATTAAGCTATCCCAAAGCTGGAATACGTTTCTTTTGAACGTGCAAAATGCCAAATAAAATCAGAAACATGGAAGCTAGTCAAAAAGACTAATAGATATAGTTGGTTATTTCCAAGTGGAAAATTTACTACGTTGAGTTACCTGGAAGCAATAATTTAGATCTTAAAATACTATTGTGTACATTGCAATGAAACATGGAATTAAAAAAAAGAAGTTGATATAAAGATCATCTTGTACTCTCTGACTGCAACACAGCCTTTGTACAAAGCATGTATTCTGATTCAGCGATTTACTCTAAACTATTTCCTATCAAACATTGTTCCCAAGGTCATGGAGGATTGGATGTTAATTGAACAAATGGCATGAATATTTTGCTATACTAGTTATCCAGGCAGTATTAGGGCTTATTATGTTGGATATCAAAACCTCACACAAATGAAAGCAGGATGAGAGTGTTACAATGTGAATGTATTTCAGCTTTCCTGGTTTACAGAGACTACTTTCAAGGAATCCTGGACTAACTATGACGCATAAGAAGGTCAATGCCATCTTAGTATACTCACAAAAAAAATTATAGGACTGATATTGTCACGCTTATAACGTTTAATCACATTAGCCTGATGTCATTATTAGAATTTTTGAGGCAATTCCTTAGTGAAAGGTTAGTGCAGGATTTTAACACATCAAATTCCTCTTGTGCGATTCTATTATTGAACGACAGCATGGATTTCCTTTCTGCTGGAAATCTCCTAAGATACATCAAGATTGTTTCATAGACTAACTCCTTGGGTGCTCTAATGCCGGGCATTATCACACCAACAATATTACCTGCATACAAGTACTAGCCTTTACAGTTAATTTTTTGTGTGAAGACTCTCCCAATTGTATCGAAAATTAGACATTTTCACATAATTCACACATCAGCAACTCACTCCATGGCGCTAATGAATTTTATCTTAGTATGTCTTCTTATGAGCATCGCATGCTATGCTTTCACAGAGCAAGATGATAGGGAACTTAAAAGCAGAATCGTCGGTGGAAATGTGGCAAATGCTATGCGATATCCTTACTTCGCCTACTTGAATATCACACGACGTGGACCATCCTATGACCGTTGTGGAGGTTCCTTAGTTGCTCGTGATATGATTCTAACGGCAGCACAATGTATTAATATCGACAAGCGTATCATTCGGATTACTGCCACAGTGAATTACACACAAGTGACTGGAGGAAGGCCAACTGGATATGAGTATATTCGAACAGTCACAAAACGAATTCCCTATCAAAACTACAATTCAGTTAAGAATACAGGTGATATCGGTCTACTTGTTTTAGATTTTCCAATCACAAGTGTACCTCTGATGAAGATCAACCGTGCTTTGAGTAGACCTTTTGAAGGACAAATTCTTACTATGATCGGCCATGGAAAAACATCGGCTACCGGCAATGTTTATCCTAAGTCCTTGCAGGAAGTTTCTTTGCCTACAATTTCTCACGAAGATTGTAATGATATAAACTCTTACAAAGGAACCATTTTTGAATCAGCGATGATTTGCGCGGGAGAATTTGGTAGAGATAGTTGTTACGGTGATGCCGGTGGTCCACTTTTCATTCGTGGTACCACTTCCAGTCAAGACATTCAGGTTGGAATTTCCTCATTCGGCCGGTTATGCGGTCTTGCAAACTTTCCGGGTGTCTACACTAGAGTCTCCACCTATGCATCATGGATCCAAGAAGCGATCTGCGAAAACAGCAATAGTCCACCGTTGTCTTGCTTCAACCCCCCGCCAACCAAAAAGCCTACAAAAACTCCGACGAAACCCCCAACTCGTACACCTACAAGACCTCCTTCAAATACCCCTACAGGTGCCCCCACTAATATTCCAACTAGTAATCCTACTGCATCCCCAACAGGAAGTCCTACAAATACTCCCACTAATACCTTTACCGACAATCCCACAGGCTCCCCCACCAGTAGTCCTACTGACTCCCCTACAAGTAGTCCTATCGCTTCTCCAACAGACTCCCCAACCAGCTCTCCAACAGATTCTCCCACTAACTCTCCAACAGGCAATCCCACAGATTCTCCCACTAACTCTCCAACAGGCAATCCCAC
This sequence comes from Fragilaria radians, assembly GCA_900642245.1. Classification (NCBI taxonomy): domain Eukaryota; phylum Bacillariophyta; class Fragilariophyceae; order Fragilariales; family Fragilariaceae; genus Fragilaria; species Fragilaria radians. Next base: position 83,294 of record CAAAJI010000189.1, read on the forward strand.
AGATTCTCCCACTGCTAGCCCCACTACTTCTCCCACATCAGATCCTGCTGCCTTGCCTACAGCGGCTCCTACTGCCTCACCCACAGGCGCTCCTACTACCACTCCCACAGGCACTCCTACAACTACTCCCACAGGCACTCCTACAACTACTCCCACTGTCACTCCTACAACTGCTCCCACTGGCACTCCTACAACTACTCCCACAAGTACTCCTACAACCACTCCCACAGCGACTCCCACTCGTTCTCCAACATCAACTCCCACTGCTTCTCCAACTGCCATTCCTACAGCCCCCCCTAGTGCCTCTCCCACTACCTCTCCCACTACCTCTCCCACTTCCTCACCTACTTCCTCTCCTACAGCCTCTCCCACCGCCTCTCCAACTGCATCTCCTACTGCCTCTCCCACTGCTTCTCCTACTTCATCTCCAACTAGTGCTCCAACTGGTGCTCCATGATTATTTGAAGGGAATCGAACTGATGAAGGTTTCCAGACGTTGTCAAAGAAAATCCAATTTCTGAATTGATGACAGAAAACTTGCAGGGAAAGGTATAGTGTCCATATACGCTTGCTAAGCAGATAAAAGAAAAATATCAGTTAATAAATGTAATGTTAAAGCATTATGGCTTCCAAGTTGGTTTTAAATGTTAAATCAAGTAGGAATACAACTCAGTTGATGACCAGAATCGGGTTTCCAAACACAGTTCATTGGACTGGAAGACATAATGAAATTGCAGAAAAAAAATTGCCAAAGAAAGCAAATGAAGCTAATACTTGCATATGACTACAATAGGGATAAATTCAATATAATGATTTGCAAATCTCATGAATTTCCAAAACTTAGACGTTGGTATAACTTGACACAAGTCTTTTATACACCCATTTGTGTTCCCTTAATACCATGATAACTGTTGTGCCTTCCAGAAAGCAATAAATATATTGTTTTGATTTCACAATAGCTTAAAACCTTTTTCAATAAGAAGAGAGGAAACCTCAAGACAAGGCATTTTGCAGAAATGCAAAACGGTAAGTTCAGTAGAGGACAACAAGCTGAAAGTGTCATTTTTGGAGACTAAAGCAAATGTGATAAACAAAGAGGAGTACGAACAAAAGTATCTAGCGAAGGAGGGTCCGTCATATATGGAGAGGCATAGATCCGGGAGAAACTTAAAGTATGGAAAGAGGCGCATCGAACTCACTTCTCTCACCAGTTTCTTTCATAAAGTAATATTGAAGGTATCATGGCGCATCCTTACAAGATCAAAACTAGTTCTTGGCTAGTCTAGATATTAAGAAATTTTGAAATGTAGTGTGATCAAGCTCGAGGGAAAAAACAGTACAAGCAAAAGATCAACAAGAATAAATCAGGATCTATTAGAAACGGAATTGCTATGTAAGAAGTATAAAATAGTGCATGACATGGATAAACTTGAATAATAGACAGAAAGGACATGGCAGCAACAGAGAATTTTGAGACAACAAAGCATGTGATAAAGAAATAGAAATGCCAGAAAAAAGATTGATAAGAAAGTAACAAACAAGAGGAAAGAACACTCCCAAGAAAACAATTTCACAAGATCTCGATATGTCAAATTGTAATGATTTCATTGATGCGATATGAAATTCAAATGGCAAGGGTCATTGATGATCACGACAATGCAAGAAATTATCATGTATCAAATAAGTTATGGTTCGAGAGAAAGGGTGAAAGCTAAATGAAAGGGAGTAGATGAAAAAAAGGATACAAAGTGAAGATTGATTCAAATTTGAAGAATACAATTAAACAAGAAGAAAAAGCAAAAGTTTAGGCGTAATAAGGAAACATGCAAGGAAAAAGGAGCATCAATTGAGTGTCATCATGATGTAAAGAGGACACAGGAGAAGTAATGAATGATACTAACCAAGACATAGAAATTTCACGAAACAATTGTAGTCATTTTGTTCATGCTATTTGATGTAACTTGAATAAGCACCCATGAAAGGAAAGACTGGAAGATATCAGTCACTATGAAATGTAAGGAGATGATGTTAATCCATGAAATTGATGCATATCAATAAACGCAAAGAGACATAACGCACAAATCATGATCTAGAATAAAACAAATCAAAATGCGGATGTAGAGCAAGCAAAATTCAGTTTCAGGAATTCATCTTAGACATTGCAATTTTCTGAATGGAGATATTGAACGAAAATACAGAAGTAGATCTCACGTAAGGCATCTAAATGATGGAAGAGATATTGCATTCTCACATAGAACGTGTAAATTCATTATTGGCTACAAGGATATCTTTGAAACTATTATAAAAAGGTCAAAATGTGAAGTAAAATAAAGTACTACTACAAGATGTCTAAACTAATGTTTTATTAAAGTTTGTATAAACTTTTCTTCTCAAAGCAATAATCAAAAATGTATTTCGATGAGAGATTAAAATCGAATTGTAATCAGTTTACCTTTTTAAGGAATTTCGAAGAGGAAAGAGTTAAAGTGAATGCTGGTAACACACCTATTTCCTTCATATCGTGTAATGTGGATCGAGTTAAAATTCTTGCCCTACGGTCTAATTTACATCGTGAATTCGCTTTCATGGAAAAGTGACGTGACAGTGTTCGTGTTTTCCACCTTAGTTCTTTTGAAAGTGAAATTCCAATACAAAAGATCTGTTAAAGATAGACCAGAATTTTTTTTAAAAATGTCAGGAATTACTTGGTCGAAGTGTTTCCGACGAAAGCCTCTTGAAGCTCCTTTAGAATCTCAATTGAAACGAACATTAACGTCTGTGGACTTGTTATTGTATGGAGTTGGTTCCTCTGTCGGAGCTGGTATTTATTGTTTGGTGGGCATCGGCGCTGGTCTTGCCGGACCTGCCATTACCGTCTCCTTTGCATTGTGTGGATTGGCATGTGTCTGGACATCCCTAGCCTATGCTGAATTTGCCGCACGGATTCCTGTTACCGGTTCAGCCTATGTATATGCCTACACAACACTGGGAGAAGTATGGGGATGGTTGGTGGGTTGGAATCTAACTCTCGGATATGGCTTTGCAGCCTCTGTTGTCGCACGGAGTTGGGCAGAATACGTCGCCACAGGATGCCGATCCGTCGCTCCGCGATTCGATGCTTTGTTTGGAACTTCTAACATCGAATCCAATATCACCTACTGGACAAAATTCCCTGTTTATGGGGACTACACTTGTTCTCCCCTAAGTGTGGTGATTGTGGCGCTCTCAACATGGATCTTAACAAGTGGTGCAAAGGAATCATCTAATTTTAACAATGCTATGACATGTTTGAATATTGGAGTTCTTTTACTCGTCATTGTAACTGGTATTCCAATGATTGAAACCGACAATTTGATACCCTTCTTTTCGACTGGCGTCTCTGGTGTTTCTAGTGGCGCAGGACTTGTCTTCTTTGCCTTTATCGGATTTGATATGGTTGCATGCATGAGTGAAGAAGTCGTTGATCCAGGAAGAAATATGCCGATTGGAATTGTTGGGTCACTTGTGGTGTCTGCTATCATTTACATTTCAGTATCTCTGGTAGTCGTGGGGATGGCACCCATTAGCTTGTTAGGAGGGGAAGTGCCTATTACAAATGCATTATTAATTAATGGCTGTTGTACTCATGAACAGCAGTTGGCAGCTGATGCTTTGTCCACTTGCTTGAGTAATTCGTGTCCAGCAATTCATACTCTACAACTATTCTCTAGTCGAATTGTTGGATTGGGAGCTATTTTTGCGTTGACATCTGCTACCTTTGTGGGTCTAATGGGACAACCTCGAATCTTTTATAGTATGGCTAAGGATGGTTTGCTGTTTCCCATTTTTGGCGAAGTCGATCCAATAACCAAGGTTCCGACTAATGGAATTATCATCACTGGAATCACATGTGCACTCCTCGCTTGTTTTGTTGACTTGCAAGTATTGGCAACTGTCATCTCCCTAGGAACATTATTGGTATTTAGTTTTGTGGATGCTGCTGTGATAATACTTAGGCTTCGACCTTGGCATGAGCATGTGCAGCTTTCTGAACGAGCCTTTGTGTTCCAAACGCCAGAGGTTTCTCGGCACAACAGCGTTGTTGATACCATGTCATCACCGTCGTTGGCAAATTACGATTGGATGGCTGCGCTGAAAAGTGAATCTGTACGCGAAAATGGCTCGAAGCCCACTATAGCGGTAACACTCTTTGGAGTATTAACCTTACTACTGTCCTTTGGAGTTCGCGATTCCTGGCCAACTTTAATCCTTTGGATCTTAGGGGGCTTGGTACTCTTATGCACTGGAATAATAATACGCTTTCCTCGATCCAATCCTCCTGAGACATTTTCATGTCCATGGGTTCCTATGATTCCACTGATGGGAATGGGGGCCAATCTCTTCATGGCGGGCTCCTTGTCTGCTTCTTGTTGGGGATTAAGTATGATGTGGATGGGACTGGGATTATCTGTCTATCTTTTCTACGGCATTCATCATTCAAGTTTGAACAAGGTGGATCCTTCGCAGCATGTCTCAAATGACGAAGTGAGTCCGCTAATCTTGCAAGGCGCATGCTTGCAGTACAATGCTACTCTACACAGCGGAAAATTGCTACCACCCATAGCACCAATCGTTATGACATCTGAAGTTACTTTATGAGCAATTATAGGGGTTCGAATCCTTCTGTTGCATGGCATTAGGGTATGTCATTCATGAACCGTTTGTCGCCTTGCCAAAAAGTTTTGAGGTCTTCTCCAAGGGAAACCATTTACTATTCAATTTGCGCGGAGCTAGCAATTTAAATTACATTGTAGTGGTGATGAATAAACGAGACTATTTTTTTCCAATAAATAGGTCATTACTTTCAAATTAAAATCTTTTCCTCTATTCCGACATCATTTCCGGTATGATGATACAGAAAGATCCCTTTCACGCATCTTCAATTTCGACATCCGCCAACAAGACTCCTGTATTTCGATTCGAATAGGCCTTAAAGTCTGTACTCAATACAGCTGTGGTGCCTGGACGCATTGTGAGGGGTGCCGCATGACGTACACCATCTCGAAGAGGCTGAGTTTCATTGGGCTTCACAGCACCACGGGTATACTTCATCGTACCGTCCATCCGAATGACACAAGTGTCACAATTACTACCCGAACCCAAATCATTGAAGACACCCGCAAGGATGGCACGCTGGACTAAATCCACTGCCTCCTCCTCGGACATATTCTCACGCCACCTTTGTTCGAAAATTGCCATGGCAGCGAGCGATCCTGATCCCATGGTAGTGTAGGGTAACTTTCCAGTACTGCCATGGGGATAAATTTGGTAGACATGTGGTCCGTTAATGTCACATCCACCCAAAACTAGGGCAGCACTGATATGTCCCTGGTAACGAAACAAACGACGCTTCAAAAGCGTACAGGCTGTCACAATACGAGATTGTGATTGCGTTTCCAAGCGTAAGAGAGCCAATTGAGAGGCAATCAAGTCAGTGGTCTTCTCCGTGTCCGCAGCTGTCCCAGCTCCGCAACAATACATATTGGGTGCCAAATAATGAATCTTTTCACAATTCTTCTCTGCTACCTCTGTTCCACCTGTTGCACGTGTATCAGCACCAAGAACTACGCCATCTCGATAAACCATCCCGACAATTGTTGTTCCAGTTTTGGTAGCCTGAGGAAGATAAGACGATGTCGACGATGCTGCTAAATCATTAATCAATTTATTCCGATGAACATTTTCAAAGCAGAAACCACCAGTCATGATTATGATATTTTTCAGTTACTATATGGCAGAGGGAAAACAGGTGGTTGAAGGTAGTGAGAATGCTTTTCACAGTTTTAAAGAGGCAACAAAAATATGCAAAGTTAATTATATACTTCCATCGTTCCTATTCTTTGAGATTCCGATTCGACTACTTAGACTAAATGAGACGAAACCCAGTACGCAGTAATATTCTTATGATCAGCTACAACCACAAACAATAAACAAATAATTGCCGCACCGAAATTCCATTCT
>CAAAJI010000190.1:0-12057 GCA_900642245.1 Fragilaria radians
TTTCCAAAGAATTCTTGATAAATTGCGTGAATTGTATCATAATCAACTTAACTTATTGCGAGAACAATATGGTCGAAAATATGAATCTCTTATTGAAGAATTTCCAGAGGATGACTCCGCTATTCATGCAGCTCGAGTCACAGAAGGATTCCGAACGGCAGCCATACATGCTATTCCAGAACAATGTCAAGAAGGACAAGAATTTTTCAATGCAGATTTTTCTTACCTTCCAACTCTTCACGGACTCTTGACAGATATGATGGAGACGACTACCTTGCGATCCATGGAGGATGACAACGATGGTGCCATGGAGGACGAAGAATTACCAGATAAGCCCATCAAGTGGTATACCAAGTTAGCAGCACGAGCCTTAATGGTGGGTGTTAACTATTGTCAGGGTTGGCTAGCATGGCAAGGGATTAAACGTGCTGCCGAACGTCGAGATAAAGATATGCCCAAATTTCCTCTCTTTTAAATACCAATTTAGATATTGAGACAACATTTTGACGGTTGCATTTTCTAGAGTAATGTATCCTATCGGAACGATTAATGCTCCAATGCCATTGAATTAATGCCCAAAATAAATGGTTCTAATAAATTTGAAGGATCATCATGCACGTCTTAAATGTCAAATGATATTCTGTCCTAGTACCATGTCATACACTGCTTCAATTTATTACTTTGAGAAGTGCACCCTTTTTCGATTATCCCACCAAAGTTAGTTTCCGAAAATCGAGAATGGATTCCTAGAACTTACAAATGAGGTTGGTAATGAAATACTGAGACAGAGTCGAACTATGAAAGTGAAATCTATTCGTGTCATTTATCTATTCATCAACATTTCATTCATGCCATGACCTCAACCGAGTCCATCAAAACGTGCGTAACGCAAGGACTCTCAAATTTCAAAGTAGAGTCAGTATAATGGGAATCTAATCCCTAAAAAGCTACCTTTCTGACATTTGTAATTTTCATATCCAATCCATTTAATCAGCAGAGTCATCATCCACACGGTTACTGGATGTTGTAGCTAGACCACTTTCTACAAGCTCAATCTCACCATCATTGTCGTCATTGTCGTCTTCCTCCTCCACATCCTGCTGCTGTTGTTGCTGCTGCTGCTGCTGCAAGACAGCTTCTTCTTTTCCCTCGACCATGGCAACCGTAAGTAAAAAGTCTTTACATTCCTTCTTCTTTTCCAAAATAATGTCACGTTCACGCTCCATTTTAAAGACTCTTCTTTTTAAAGTTCGTACATATTCTTGCAAATGTTCAAAATCCTTCTCCACCTTCTTTAATACCTCCAGATCATGTTGTATTTGAATCCTTCGTCGTTCACGCTCTTCTGGTGAAATCTCGTCAAGTGTTTGAGAACAAGAATTGCCTCCAATTTCTTCATCTTCACTTTCATTCTCGTTATCATCATCCACGTCGCTGCCATCCTCCATACCACTCTTTTCTTCACAAGATTCCAAATTCACGTCATGAATTTCCTTATCATCCTTGGGTGTCAATTCCAATTCACGTTTTAGCAAGACAGTCGTGTAATGTTCGAGTCTTATAGACACCAAGTTTTCACGGTCCATGGCAGCTTGTAACATCGCTCTTGCCTCATCGAGACATCGTTCCAATTCATCCTCATCCAAGATTTCAGTGGACGTAGAATTGTTCCCTGCTGCTGTCGCGGAAAAAATATCCTTGGTCAATTCAGCTCGAACCTTTGGGTTCATGGCAGCTACCTTGTCCTCTAAATCGGAAGAATTATTACGATGACGACGTCTTTTCATTGCGGAGAGGAATGAGAACATTGTTTTTTTTTCGTGTCAAACAGAAAATGGTTGCGTTGTTAATCACAATGATTGTGTTCCAGTTTTATTTCGTTGTTTGCGGAGAAGAGAAGCAAGTATGGTTTTTATGGTACTCGCTATTTACCCTGCTCAATTTCAAGACCTAATAGTTTCACCTATGCTCAAAACCCAAATCCATGGCTTTCACATGAATTGGTCCTTGATTGAACGAGAATATAATAGTGGATCAAAAATCAACGCCGCAATATATTGGATTAATAACAGAGCCACTAAAATACCAACTTGTTGGACGTCCCATGATAAGGACTCAATCTGTACCAAAAATTGAGCACGAATGATATCAGTTTGAAAAAAAACTGGAAATTATATTCCGAATCTCATGATTGTAAGCAATTGCATATGTTTCAATACCTTCCGAGATGGCAGCATTTTTTACAATAGACAAAAAAGAATAGCTAGACCTCCAAAGATATGCAGGCTCACAAGAAATCAAATTAATGAAATTTCTTTCTCCGGATGAATGTTGGAAACATAAATCATACGTTTAATGATTGATTAGATCCAAAACCAAAGGCTGACATTCAGGGAACCGTCAATTAGGACCCTGACAATTACCCGATAAGATAGCATCACCCAATCTACAAGATGCTTTTTTAATTTTGATACATCATACCCAAATGATTGAATTTACCCAATTCAGGATCACCCAAAATTTAGTTGCCTTTTATCCCAAACTTAAGGGAGAAATTCTACGTGAAATATCTCCTTCAATGGAACCAGAAGTCAGGATGAATGTGGATGCTGATCATGCCTTTGATTTTTCAGTGACAACAACATCTATCACTGGTATTCTTTTTCTGTGATATTAAATGGGTTTATACGGAATGCAAAAAGGCAATCCTATATTTTGTCGCAATAAATTTAAGCACCATCACCAAGAAATGTGTGCAACAGTTTCTCGGACCAATAAAAAGTTTCAGAACTTGAACCTTCATTCTCAAACAACTAAAAAAATCAGACTTGAAATCTTCCTCCATACCTCAATTATTTTCTCTAAATTTGCATGCGTCGAAAGATAGAAGATCTATACCTAGAAAATAGATGATCGTACTTCCAAACAAAGAGGATGCACACCTTGATTAAAATAAACTTTAATCACAAAAGCAACCTACTTTAAGAGAATAAGTTTCTATGTTTAGGGAGGTTAAATTGTCTGTCTACAGACATTAATTGAATTTTTTTCCATCAATATTGACGATAAAAAAATTTCAATTTTTTTTATTATTGTTTGGCATTGTGAAAATTGCATCATTCTTCTAACTGTTGTATGGCAAACCTCATCTCAATATCCCCTGCATAGTCCAATCCTCACTATTTGACATCCAACTTATAGAGCAAGCATCAATGAACATTAATCAGCCTACAACTTTATCGATTGGAACTTAAAATGAATGATTATACATCTCGAGAATCAAAACAGACTTTTCAAGATTTCTCATATCACATTCAACAAGTTGGAACAAGAAACACTGTAAAACTTCCGTAATAATACAACACAAATTGAGGTGGATTCATTCAAGGCATATTTGGAGGTGTAGCAGATTTTGAGGAAAGGGAAATTCTTATTTTCAAAATACCAAAATGTAGATGAGAAGATGTAGGAAAAATAAGGGAAAATTCTGAATCTTCCAAATGGCAACGTATTTCAGTCTTATTATGCTGACTTAATAACTAATGAAAGAGCTGCAGAGCATCTAGTTGACATTTTGAATACATGAAAAATCTTAGGACTACTTACTGACTCATTACCTTCATAGTAAGGATAATTTTCCATGCTTTTATGACCCAAATATGTACTAGAGGATTGTACCATATTCCCAGTAGCAATGAAACTTAGCAAAGCAAAAGGATTAAAAAGAGATATTAATCAGGACTGTAACAGAGCGAGCATCGGCGCTTTTTTCATCTCGTGACAATCCTCCAGTTGATGAAGAGAGAAAAGTTCTTCCTGTACCTACGTTGTTAAGTTGAAGCCGCCTTATTATATAGGAAACTATGAAATCAATTATTTGTCGTATTGCTTTTGGGAGTTCAAGTCAGAAATGAATTTGACTTCAAATTTTGTAAATCTAATCGTAAATCGAATCTTGTCTCCTGTTTTCGAAAGTTTTGGTGCAACCGTTTACGTCAGAGATTTAAAGCAACTTTGGTCGTTTAAGGCAAGAAAAAAATAGGTAATGCTGTTGAAACATGGATAACGCAGATGGTCAAACGAATCTACAAGTTGTTACTTTTATTTTTCATTTCTTTGCTGACCCATGCAAACGACAATTCTTTCAATTGAAGCTTCACCAAAAAGTTTCGATCGGACCTTCGATAAGTTGCAACGCAGGATGCAATCGTCTTTAGGTGACGCATTCGAAAGAAGAATAGTATTGACAGATGGTATAAATTCTAAGTTCCATGAAGGGCACAACGCAATTGTTCCCCATCCTAAACTTAATACTGCCCCCCACAATACCTGTAGACTAGATTTATCGACTCACGAAGCGAAGTTACAGGGTAAGCATGAGTTGAGGGAAAATGACAATGTGGTAGTTCGGGGACCTTTAATCCAGATGAGATCAGGTGCTCCTCGACAATTAACATCAATTGATCATTGTGCTCTTATCATTACAGAGAGATGTGAAATATCGAAGAGCTCTTCACTTGAAAATGCCATTGATAGAGTCGACAAACTTTCCCTTTATAATTCCACACCAGAAGATTGCGTGATTAAGCCTAAAAATTCGAGGCAATGCGACGTTGATGGAAACTGGCTTCCTCAAGATGTGGAAGACAGATCTATCGATGAGACAAAGCTAGCGAAACATCTAATTATAAAGGCAGATAGCAAGGATGAACTAAGTTATCAGCCTGCGAAAGAAATTTCTGCCAATGCACTTTTTGAAACGTCTTCAAGACTATCTATAAACTCTATCAGTGAACGTGAGTTTTCAATTCTGAAGAAGAATCAAATGCAAGATATCAAAAAGGCTTCATCATCATGCCTAAAAAGCAGCTCAGATTCATGTATTGCAAATGAAAAAGCTATTTCGAATAATTTCTGTCGAAACGTTGTTAAGTTTAAGGAACCAGACCAGAATCCTGCAGTTCAACGAAGACGCAAAATAATTGAGAAGATTCAACTTTCAAGCAACTTCATGGGATCACTGAATGATCAATATGACAGCGACGTATCGATAGATATTTGTGAGCTCTATGATCGTCCGAAAAGGAGCAATATGCATAGTAGTTTTGAAAGTTCTTTGTCTGATATGTGGAGATCATCGTTATCGAACTTTGAAAGCCAATTCTAAACAAAAATGTTAAAATTCATGTAAGAAATTGCATGCGCACATCTTTTACCAGCCTAGTTTAAGTAATTTTCTAGTAGAACGGTATGCTTACATAAAGGGAAAAAAGAAGCATGAAGGAAGGTGCAGATGAGTTGCTGCGCCCATTTGTCCAGAGAGAATGGTATGATCGTTGAACTGAGCTTTTTTGTCCTTAATGTAACAATCCTTTCTCTCTACAACTATACCCTTGTCATGGTTTTAACTATCAAACCTCGCTCTCCATTGTCTCTCATGCAAGAATGAATGATTGAGTTTGCCTCTTTTTGCTTTCTCTCTTTATCTGATACACTAGTAAGATACAATTTTTCTTTCCTAAGTGCGAATGGCATTGAATCATTCAGAATCAACGCAGATTTTAATACTTCATGTGCAATAGGTGAGGCGTAAGTAAGACATTCTGGTGTGTTTTGAAAGAAGTTGATAAGCTTCTCGCTCCAATGAATCTTGATTTCTTTCATCCCTGTGTTTATGAAGCAAATCTATTACTTTTTTAATCATTTTTTGCCAGATTATTGTACCACTTAATTGTTTTTGTAATTGTCAGCTTTGAGCCATTCAGAAGAAACCTTTGTTGATTTCGGTAAGGTCTGGAAGTCACAAATACAAATATTGAAGTTAGATTTACTGATCTTATCAAGAAAAAACCATTACTTGATTTTAAAATGAGTGTAATAGTTGCTTTTGCAAATTAACATTACTTGCAATTTCTGCTTTCCTCACTACTGCAAATTCAGATGGATAATGAATTATCTTGTGGGTTTTAGCAAATCATATTGCTTGCTTGAAAACCCAACATGATTGACCTTAATTTACTGTGATCTCCATTTCAAAAAGAAACGTATTACAAAGACCTATAAAGGTGATCACGCCGTTGACATCTCAATTTTCCACCCAACGAAAATGTTGTAATCATGGTACACAAAGAAGAACATAGGTTCTATTTTGGAAATGGATTAGCACTAGATTTGCAATAAGGAGTGCAAGGTTGCCCAGGAATCAAAAAATATATTCATTTTGTAGTTTTGCTACAACTGGATTCTGTGTTCTTTTATTTTTGTCCTTCAAAATGATTCAACATATCCGTCATCCTTATGTAAGTGAAAAAGCATTGACAACGAAAGAGAAAATTAATTCATTCGATGGAACTATGGGTTATTTTAACGAGGGAGTTTCCTTTATTCCAAGAGTTTCGTGAAAAGTCCCGAGATCATATCTGAATCATCCTAGACATTGTAATCCTGTATGAACTTTTATGTTCTGGGTGGGATAGGTTGGTTTGGAACTCCCGAAAGTCGTTCCTGCAATGCTTTCAATTCTACTTTGGCATGATCACATATATCATGTAACGATTCCTGAGTATGTCGACGAAAATTCTTGACGAATGATTCCTCCTCCTGGTCAAGTAATTTTAAATAATACCGTCCCACAATTGTTACATTGATGCGGTATGGATCATTGGGAGATAACAAAGTACTTTCCTGAAGTAATTGTTGGAGTGTTTCCCAAAGTTCCTTTTTCTGTACAAATTTTTTGAATCAAAAGGTAAGGAAAACGATGAATCGGAGAAAGAAAATTAAAACGTAAAGTATGTGAGTCAAAAACAGATCCAGAAAAAAAAACGAAATGACAATCATGAGATTGGAAACGACGATATGAAAAAGGGGACAAAGAAATAGCATCGACATGTTATATAAAAAAAAAGATGTTTTTAAGATTTGGTGGATTCCGAAGATGCATCCTTTTCACCTCCAACAAACGGAGCAACATCATCTATGGAAAATTCTGGAAAATGAACAATCTTTTCCCAAAATCGATTCTCCAACATCATTTTCAATACTTTCATTTCATTATCGGCTTGGACGACCAATTCTTCTACCTGACCACAATTGCATATTTCTTCCACCTTTTCTGGATCATCAGGATATTCAAGACAGGCCTTGATACGATAACGAAAAATTTTCTCCACATTAATTCGATATTGATACGTCTCTGGCATGTCCGAGGCAGCCATGACATCCAAAACGGCTTGACATTTGCTTACAATTTTAGATACAGCATCATGATCCACTTCTAATCCAGTCTTGAGTCATTAGAAGAAAAGAGGGAACGGAGGTGTAAGGAATAAGAACAATAAGAATATCCTTCGATGTCATTACAAACAATTATTTCCGATGGTATTTTGAGTCATCATCATCAAAATACTTACAAAACCCGTCGAAGTCTTCGCCCTACCCTTTCCAAGCTCCAGTGGCTTGGAGGAGTAGTAGATTTTGCATGGATTCATGACAGTCATTTGTCTCAAAGCAGCATTGCTTCGAGCGCGAAGGAAAAGTCCGTGGAGCATGGTTGTTCCCAAATTAGCCGTCCCAAGTATGGATATAGTAAGTTACAGTACAGTGATAACTAGTTGACTGCCAGAAGACAAGTATACAAGCACATTAGCACTCGCACTGGATTCGTCACAAGTACTGGATACGCATCTTTGTGACAATCCCATCAAGACGCTGAATCTTTCATCATGCCTCTTGTTAAAATCTTTGCCAAACATGCTCTACAAAAGCCTATTCCTCTTGTATCATTACAGTCGAAACTATGTCAAATTTGGGGTACAAAGCCTGATACTACCAAACTAATCTTACAACGTGTCGATGATTGGACGGACGAGTCCTTTGGAGAAGATGTCTATGGTACGAAACACTTGAAAAGAAAGCACTACGTTTGAAAGTAACTCATTCAATCCATTCTTGAATTATTATTAGTGGATATTCGTGCCAAGGGAACGGATGAAAGAAGTCGAGAATTTGTTCTAGAGGGAATGAAACAAGTACAAAAGGCATTTTTAGAGGAAAAATTAATTGCCAATGTTCGATTGGAAACCTATGAAGGGTCACGCTATTTTCATGTTCCACCACCCTAGCAAGAAAACACAGATTTTTTTTCCGTTTCAGATACTAAAATTACATTGGATAAAAACAATATCCTCATCGCTACGTTTTGAGAAACACTTGGTTTCCAGAATTAACTTTAACTCGTTGTTTCAGAGTAAGGATTTAAACTCAATAGTCGGCTCTTTCTCACTCATAGCATAGCATAAGACTCCTTCACAACGCAATCATGCTTTACTTAGTTTGAGAGATGGAGAAAGATATCCATGTGTACAACGTGATTGAATTCTATTTCTCGATCATTTAAAAATAAGAATTTTGAAGTTTGAACAATCCATTCATGAGTTTTGTTTTCCTACTGGAAAATCTTGATGCACCCATCACGGGAACAACTGAGAATGGCTTTGATGGGACTTTGAATTAATTTTAAATCCAAAATAGCATCTTGGTGTCTGGATTCGATTCCACTTAATCCTCGTTTGGAGATCCGTGGTAATTTTGAGCTCTCGTAATTGGGATGCCGTGGCTCTGGACTTTCCTTACATACCATCAAACGACAGCCGTTACGACTCTTCCCTTCGAATATCGGACGATACTTTAAACCAACTTGACCACTTATCGTATAACATTTCAATGGTGATGCAAAATCCCAGTATCGAATCTGCGCATCACCACCACCAGTTATTAAGTAGTTTTGATCGTTGCCTCCCATGCTTCCCACCATGGCATTCATCGTTGGTATAATACCACGTCTAGACTCTGACCCCCTATGTTCACTATTCCTTCGTAGTAACGACGTCAGTTTCCCACCAGATGTATCGATTTCATGAAGTTGACTTATTACTGTGGATGCCTTTCCCGGTCCCAATGCAGACATGGAGTAATCTGTGCGAAAACATTGACGACATGCTCCATCCAAAAGATCAAACATTCCACATTCACCGCCAGATGTAACGAAAGCCAAAGGACGAGGAGATGAATTCGTCCCTGCTCCAGGAATAGGAGCATAGGAAGCAGCAAGTCGGTTAATGGCTTGTCCACCTGAATGCTGCCACAATTTCACATTTCGTTGAAAACGAATGTCCCATAATGCCACATAACCCTTGCTAGTTCCGCATACAACCCAGTTTCGATCACTTCCAAAAGCCATGCTTGTTAAGTAACCCATTTCTGCATCATGACTTAGCTGAAAAGGTTCTCGTTCACATCGCAAGTCCCAAGAATGTACGTATCCTCTTTGAGTTGCAAAAGCAACCACAGATTCACTCAAGGTATTAAAATGCGATACAGCCATAATTTCGCCCTCTTCTTTGTGATCTATTTCTCTAATGAACGAACTTCCTGACACTCGAGAAAAGTTATTGACCTTTACTCCCGCTGCTATTTGAGCTGGAGGCAAACTTGAGGTAACTAGGTCCACTTTCCAGATATGAATTCTTCCGTCTGAAGATGCTGACGCGACGGAGTGACTACCTTCCAAGATTACAATGTCATTAACACGAACAGGAAGTCCCGATTCCGAGTCCAAGTGGCCGGAGTAAGTGTTGGATGATTCTAGGACTCCGTTAGAATTTGCAACTTTTCCTAATTCCCAGACTTTGCAAGTGGAATCGAAACTACAGGACACAAAGAAATGTTGGTCTTGAGAAACCGCCAATCTAGGTACAGCTCCTGAATGGCCCTGAACTGGCGAGCTTGATGCCACTAATCCCTCAATCTTTGGTCGCCAATCACCCATGCCCTTGAATACAACTTCTTTGGTTTCTTCATTCTCGAAAGCAACTCCAAAATTTTGGGGAAGTGGTGGGACGTCTAAGGATTTAAGTTTTCCAACAAGTGACACAGTTGTCTGAAGAGAAGGATCGATAACGCATTCGCATCCCCATTCTCCCCGCAGCACTGCATCAATTTGTTGTGACGTATTTGTGTTCATTCTTTGCAATATTTCTTGCTCATCTACGTCAGAGGTTTCCATACTGCCTTTTGCCCTGGGTAAAATAGGGTTATCGTCAGAAATCGGATAGAGATTGAGGCCATAAACTTGATGAAGTTCATCTACTGACTGAATTGACGTATATTCAGAACTTGAAGAAGCTTTATTGGCTGTTTTTCGGGCAGTATCATACCAAGAAGGGAGATTCAGGCTTTGCAAACTTGATGCAAGTTGGGATTGGAATGATACCTTTTGAGACAATTTTAAAGATCCCTCTATTGATGCTGAAAGTGTCATTTTCTCTGCTGGCCGAGAAGCTTGAATCGATCGACTTCTAGACAATGCTATCAAGTAATCGTTTATTCCTGGGACATTGTCAGTGCCATGCTGCACAGCTAGGTCAGCTACATTCTTTTTAGAAAGAGCAATCGCCAATCCTTCTGTGGTCCAAGGCGAAAGCAAGCACTTCTCAAGGCCGTCTGGAGTCTATTAGAGTGCAAAATATTAGAAATTGTTATCGAGTAATCGATTCTCGCTAAATTACTCACCGTCAAGTTCAATACAGAGGGCTCAAACCTCAAGTAGGGCCTAAGAATTGGAACCATAAATACTAGCATGTCTGGAGAGCCCACCGCCTTACAACAACTATTTACGAAAGAGATTGCTCTCATCCGAATCAACTTCACGGGAAACAATAGTAAAGGACAATACTTTTCCATTAGGCACGCTCGTCTTCATCATTCATAGTCAGTCAAATAAAGTTGTAATCTAAATCATAGTTTGGGAGATTCTTACCTGCCATTATTCTCATTCCTAGAAGAAAGTCTAGTAGTATCGATAAGCACCGATCGTGATAAGAGTCCTGCATTGACAAGTGTAGTTAGACATGCAACGGCACTACAAATAACTTTATCTTCAACGTCGAAAAGGGCACTCTCCAAACAGGGTAAGACAAAGTGTTCCGTTGCTGCACGACCAATCATTGAGCAGGGAGCTGCAAGATAATCCAACAGTGAAGATCGTAATTGCCAATCACGACGATCATTTAAAAATGACAACATCTGAGGAAGAATGAATTCCATGACCCTCTCTCGACCAAAGAAACTGCATAAGCGAGCAAGATCTTTCAAGAGGGCCTGCTTTGGAGCTGATGATTGCTCTGACGTTGCAATGTGCACAATCCATCTAGATACAATATCTTGTAATGCAACCAATTCTTCATCGTATAGATTTACAATCAAATTTTTGTTTTTGTTGGATATTAACTGCTGCAATTTGTTGTCCTCTTTCACGTCACAATTTTCCTTAGAAGGTGCTCCATCTAAAAGACGAACAATATGCTCTCCAAATAAATCTGGATCGCGATTTGCGCAGACACTATCATTGTTGGATCCACCCCCGATCACTTCGTATAAACGCACAGCATGAATTATATCAAGGAATCTTCGAGATGTCTCTGCTAAATCTGAGATACATCGTGAAAATGCAACTCGGACAACCAATGAAGGATCAGTGAGTAAATGAGCAATGCGCTTGAAAATATATTGAGGAAATAATTTGGAATCTGACGGAGGAAATGACTGCACTTGGCTTAGTGCATTGGTAAGAGTATATAACGCCATTGCCCTAACCAAAGGATCTTGATCTTGCAAATGAAAGACAGTTGAAGGGACTAATCTTTGTAGACGAGTTTCATCAGAGGAATGACAAGAAATTCGTTGGATTAGCTGCAAGGCTACTATCTTTGTGGATGGCTTATTGACATGACGCAAATTGGCAAGAATGACTTGGGTAAATATGAGCAAGCACTCAGGTGAGGTTTCAGAGGGATTTTCGTCATTTATTTGCTTTCTATCTGCTTTATTCTCCTCGGGATACGACTTTGATGATGGTTGAAATTGATCGATTTCACTGGGCTCTAAATTGTCAAGTCGTCGCAGAAGTTCCTCAGTTTCCTTAAGCAAACTATCGAATTCCAAATCTTCCAAGTTTGTTGACGATGAAACCATTTCGTTGGAGAACGTTGTCTCTAG
>CAAAJI010000190.1:12077-29425 GCA_900642245.1 Fragilaria radians
TTGAGGCCATAAACTTGATGAAGTTCATCTACTGACTGAATTGACGTATATTCAGAATTTGAAGAGGCTTTATTGGTAGTTTTTCGGGCAGTATCATACCAAGAAGGGAGATTGAGGCTTTGCAAACTTGATGCAAGTTGGGATTGGAATGATAACTTTTGAGACAATTTTAAAGATCCCTCTATTGACGCTGAAAGTGTCATTTTCTCTGCTGGCCGAGACGCTTGAATCGATCGACTTCTAGACAATGCTATCAAGTAATCGTTTATTCCTGGGACATTGTCAATGCCATGCTGTACAGCTAGGTCAGCTACATTCTTTTTAGAAAGAGCAATCGCCAATCCTTCTGTAGTCCAAGGCGAAAGCAAGCACTTCTCAAGGCCGTCTGGAGTCTATTAGAGTGCAAAATATTAGAAGTTTTTATCGAGTAATCGATTCTCACTAAATTACTCACCGTCAAGTGCAATACAGAGGGCTCAAACCTCAAATAGGGTCTAAGAATTGGAACCACAAATACTAGCATGTCTGGAGAGCCAACCGCCTTACAACAACTATTTACGAAAGAGATTGCTCTCATTCGAATCAACTTCACAGGAAACAAAAGTAAAGGACAGTACTTTTCCATTAGGCACGTGCGTCTTTTTCATTCATAGTCAGTGAAATGAAGTTGTAATCTAAATCATGTTTTGGGAAATTCTTACCTTCCATTATTTTCATTCCGAGAAGAAAGTCTAGTAGTATCGATAAGCACCGATCGTGATAAGAGTCCTGCATCGACAAGAGTTGTTAGACATGCAACGGCACTACAAATAACTTTATCTTCAACGTCGAAAAGGGCACTCTCCAAACAGGGTAAGACAAAATGTTCCGTTGCTGCACGACCAATCATTGAGCAGGGAGCTGCAAGATAATCCAACAATGAAGATCGTAATTGCCAATCACGACGATCATTTAAAAATGACAACATCTGAGGAAGAATGAATTCCATGACCCTCTCTCGACCAAAGAAACTGCATAAGCGAGCAAGATCTTTCAAGAGGGCCTGCTTTGGAGCTGATGATTGCTCTGACGTTGCAATGTGCACAATCCATCTAGATACAATATCTTGTAATGTAATCAATTCTTCATCGTATAGATTTACAATCAAATTTTTGTTTTTGTTGGATATTAACAGCTGCAATTTGTTGTCCTCTTTCACGTCACACTTTTCCTTAGAAGGTGCTCCATCTAAGAGACGAACAATATGTTCGCCAAATAAATCTGGATCGCGATTTGCACTGACACTATCATTGTTGGATCCACCACCGATCACTTCGTATAAGCGTACAGCATGAATTATATCAAGGAATCTTCGAGATGTCTCCGCTAAATCTGAGATACATCGTGAAAAAGCAACTCGGACAACTAATGAAGGATCAGTGAGTAAATGAGCAATGCGCTTGAAAATATATTGAGGAAATAATTTGGAATCTGACGGAGGAAATGACTGCACTTGGCTTAGTGCATTGGTAAGAGTATATAAAGCCATTGCCCTAACCAAAGGATCTTGATCTTGCAAATGAAAGACAGTTGAAGGGACTAATCTTTGTAGACGAGTTTCATCAGAGGAATGACAAGAAATTCGTTGGATTAGCTGCAAGGCTACTATCTTTGTGGATGGCTTATTGACATGACGCAAATTGGCAAGAATAATTTGGGTAAATATGAGCAAGCTCTCAGGTGAGGTTTCAGAGGGATTTTCGTCGTTTATTTGCTTCCTATCTGCTTCATTATCCTCGGGATACGACTTTGATGATGGTTGAAATTGATCGATTTCACTGGGCTCTAAATTGTCAAGTCGTCTCAGAAGTTCTTCAGTTTCCTTAAGCAAACTATCGAATTCTAATTCTTCCAAGTTCTTTGACGATGAAACCATTTCGTTGGAGAACATTGTCTCTGTTGGATTTTCTTTTTGCCACATAGTAGGGCCTATGATCTTTGCAAAGTAAGCAGTAGCCTTTTCATCCCGTAGACCGTGCGTTTTCCTTAGAACTTGCGCATAGACTGACGCAGCAACAGCGATTCTTGCATCTGGTGCCATATTCAAGATACGACCTAGTAAAGGCTCGAATACATCGCCTATAATAGCAGGCATTTGAAGCCGGTGCAAATATTCCAATGGACAAAGGCGTTGTTGAGGATCCAACGACATCATATGTCGACATGCCGCTCGTAAGTGAGACGAATCCACCTTGGAAAATTTCTGTACCAAAGATGGGGGTGGCTCTTGACAACTTCGATAATCCATCGTATCTCCCAGATCTAAAGCACGTTCTCCGTTTAGCCATGTTTCTAGCAGGATACATCCCGCTGAGAATACATCCATGGCTTCGGTAAGTGCAATCGCCGGAGGATTCTCTGACTTTGGAGAATAAAAGCGTTCAGGTGCTAGATAACATCGTTTACCACGTTGAGTATTATTGTCATGCTGCGCCTCTTCTTGAAAGAAATAAAGATAGTCTGACGGATCATCGTCTGGTAAAGCAACCTGACCCTTGTATGATGCAATGTCCGTTATCACAACGTAATTCCATGATGTGAGACCAATGTTTTCTGTGGTAAGGAACCCATGAAGTACTTTTTTGTCGTGCATTGTCTGCAATGCAGATAAGAACTGATGAATGATACAAAGTTTTTCTATATTGGTCAGAAATGGCCTTGACTCCAGTCGATCCGAAAGTGTTGTGTATGTAAAGGGACGGATAAGTGCCACAAGTCGTTGTGAGGACGTCGGTTGAACATTTCCCATCTTCCAAAGAATAAATGGAGCGACATGGTTCGTGTCTTTAAGTGCATCTCGAATATGCTCTAATTCCATTAATTGTTCTTTCATTACATCTTCTTCATCGGAAGACGAAGTTGTCGTCCACATGACTTTCGCTACCACCTCGGTCTTGTCGTTCGATTCTCGTGGCGTCAGTCGAAATGTCCTCATCATCCTTCCAGATCCTGGATACAATCGTTTTTCTACATTGTACTCGGATAGGAAATTTTTAACATCATCGGGTGTCACGGACTGCGTCGTGTGTTTGGCTCCCATCGCCTAATGTGTGAGTAAAAAGAATAAAACATGTCTCTCAGTATCACACTCCATGAAAAACCATAACGTTTTAGTGAATAATTCCCAAACAAACGGGTTAATGTTTGCACGTTGGGTCATAGTTTTGTGTGAATTCAGATAGGTTTATTGCCACTATCGTTAATGTGTACTTCCCATGAATCAAGAAACTAATCCTGACACAAAAAGATATTGTAGGATGCAGAAAAGGGAGAAAAATAAGAAAATTTTTTTTGCAATAGACAAATTTAAAATGACAATAGAGCCAAAGAGCAATCTGCACACATTTGCATGACAAACAAATTACAAGCTGAAAGCAATTACATAGCGTGAAAATCATACAATATTTCAGTAATAGTCCAATTCGGCACAGGAGATATATGGTAATGTCTTGCAGTGGCATTTATCAATACAAGTGCAGTCCTAAGGAATTATAAAGAGACGCAATATTTGCAAAAGAATTTGTTGAGGGACTTGAGAAGGTGTAATCCAAATGAAAGAATTTGAGATTCACAATCCCATAGGATATGAAAGTGATGATGAATGAAACAATGTATGTGAACTTGGACTATGATCAGCCAGAACAGCAAAGTCTACAGCTGAAGTGGGAAGCAACTTTAGGGAAACATCTGGTATATACCCAGTTTATACAACATTTAATAGTCAACACAACAAATTTAATTTGCTACTGAATTCTGAATTCCACTATTGTTTTTCTAGAAGAAATAAATTTAATAATCATCATCCCATGAAGTTCAACATCGCGAGAATTTTGATACTCATTTGGGGAATTAGTGGTATCACCGCAGGCCAAGATGACTGCAAAGAGGGTCCACTTCAGGTGTTCTTGCTCGATGGACAATCAAATATGGTCGGAATGGGATCTTTAGACCATCTAAGGCTGCTAATCAATGACACAACAACACGCAAGGAATACGAACATTTGTGGAATTACACATCCAACAATTGGGCTGAAAGAGATGATGTGTATGTCAAATTTGATGATCAGGTAGGAAAGCTACGAGCTGGTCTAGGCGCAGCTGATGGAGATCACATTGGTCCGGAATTGGAGTTTGGTTGGGTTTTGGGAGATTATTTCTCCCGCCTTCCATGTCGTCATCAACAACCCATACTATTACTGAAAGCTGCCTATGGTGGTAGGAACCTTGCTATTGACTTTCGCCCACCACTTTCAGGTGTCGGAAATTATTCGGGAACCAAACCCATGTATTATGGTTGGGAATACAGACAGATGATTACAGATATCCAGACCACCTTGGACAATGAATTACCAAACATTATTCCAAATTACAACCGAGGAGGTCAAGGTTACACATTAGCGGGACTGGTATGGTTTCAGGGCTGGAACGATATGCTGAATTTAGATATGGTGAAGGAATACGAATTCAATTTTGCCAATTTGATACGTTCGATTCGACTGGATTTGGAATCTCCTAACCTACCGGTGATTGTGGGAGAATTAGGTATGCATGGGCTTCATCCAAAAGGCAGAGGTTCTGATCGTGTCCTTGCCATGCGAGCGGCAGAGCGTCGAGTGGCACAGTCTGCCGAATTCAGTGCAACGTCCCTCTTTGTTCGTACGGCACCCTATGTGGTTGAAAATGGCACATCCTATAATGGAGAATATCACTACAATGGTCGAGCGGATACGTACTGCCATATTGGAAAAGCCTTCGGACAAGGCATGTTACAATTGTTAGGACAGCAACACCAACTGTCACCTTTGCAATCTCTTGAACCTCATTCCATGGGATAATAAAGTCACTTATTCAACAAGGCTGTCCGCATTCTTTTCTTAGTCCATTGCCCTATGCCTTATTGATTAAATGATTTCATCGTGGATTCACACACAGCATCTATGGAGATGAGCTATGTTGATGTCAGACAAAGTTTAGCCGGATAAATGTTTGTTTTCCACAGGAGATATTGCTTTGTATACTCATTATCAATGTTACATTTCAAATTAATTGCAAAGCCCTTGGTTCTAGATCCCAATGTTTTGGACATAGATGCCAGTCATATTCCATGTGCAGTAAGGGAAAGTCATCCCTGATTCATGAGCATCATTCATTGATAGTAAACATGATGGTAAAGAAATATGGCCAAGGGTTATTATAAAAACTTGTTTTTTAGGTAAAACGCACTGCATTGACAAGTGATAAATTTCATGTTCCTTCTCTAGGCTGAGATACATTAATATCTTGTTAAATGCTCCTTTACTTTTGTGAAGGTTGTAGATTGTTACCTGGTCCCTTATGGATTTAGGACATATTGCATACTTGAGGTCATTCAAGTTCCTTTATGCAGGGAAAAATCTTTGAACAGTTCATATGTGTAGCATTTGAGCTCAATGGGTCACTTGTATTCAAAACATATTTGAGAGGCAGATGCTGCAAAGTCTCTTGAAAGGCAGATGTTGCAAAAACAATTGAGGGCCAGATGTTGATTCATTTTGGAGCATGAAAATTGACAACTGAAGAAGTGAAATAATTGATTTCTGAAAAAAGGTCAGACATTAACTTACTCTTATCGTCTTATATCCTAAGCCAAGAAAACTGACATCCATAATTCAAAGAATTTGTTTTTCTGGATAGAGTATCTGCTGTACCTTTGATTCCTACCACAAACTTCAATTGATTAGTAATGTTTCATCACTCAGATTTAGTGATGAATAAATATTCCTTGCAAATGGAAAGTATGTGTGACCGTGTAAGCTACTATGGTTAAAAAAATATATGAATCATGTTACAAACTAACTCGTCACAAGAGTTGAAGATACAAGAGTATACAATAGGATACAAGATACAATTATAGAAACTCTATAAACTAAGATTCGAATTTCACATTTTGTCTACTTATCACTCAACATAAACCAAAGACAGTCATGTAGTAAGTTATACTGAAAGGTTGCTTCATGATTTAGGTAAATGTGGTTCCTTGAGTTAACCTTTGAACCTACTAAACTTTTTGTTCAAATCAAGAAGTATTAGCTAAGATCATGTTGTGCTTTGAACGTTTCGCAGTATGCAGTTAAGCTATTTTGACTTGTATTGAAAATGCTCTGGCTTGTTTTCAAGCAAAGTAATCAATATCTTTGAAATTTATAAATCATTGATCATGATTGATGCTACTATTTGTTTTTATTCAATTTCAAAACGTTTGAATATTATGATTTTATGTGTCTAATTTTTATTCTGGAAACAATGTAGCTAACAAATATAAATGATAAAAGGATAAATGCGTATGGAAGTTTGAAAATCTTTTGCTTTATACTAGGAAAGTGCTAAAGTGAAGTTGATGTAAATGAAGAGTGTGAAGCAAATATTTTTGATGAAAAGCAAGATTCTCTCTTGCATAAGATGGCTATCCATGGGAAGAGACTTGAATAACTTTAAATCCGGTATTGCGAAAAAATGGTATCTTAGAACCGGAAGGAATCAGCACTTCAATCCAAAAGAGACGCTATGTCAATAAAACAGGATGCAAGGGCTTGAACTATAACATAGTGAAGATATAAGGTCAATGGGCCCAAGAGCATTGTTATAAGTATCGGATCGGTTGGTAATACAATGTGAGAACATCTGGTCCTACACAAGCATCGATGTAGATGAAAAGGATGGAAACCATGAGATAGGAGTTAATGACGAAATACATATTGAGGGGGAGTATAACTTACAGGCTGTCGAGCTGACATCAGTGTTATTTCGTAACCAGAAAATGATGCACAACTTAAGCTATACTGTGAGCCTAAGGCAGCAATTACAAGATGAGAATAGTATGCAATTTGAGAGCTTGGAAGCAGATATAGTTTAGATATATCTGATCTTGAAGATTTTGTGTTCTACTAAAGCTTTCAATCATAGAATAGATTTTGGAAGAGATACAGTCATCTGTTTGCTAGCCAAGAATTTGTGCAAATCAGGGAGTGACTCCGCGCTTCGCTGACTTATAAGAAGGGGGTGTCAAAGTTAGTTCGCTAAACATGTTTTTATGGAATTAAATAATGATTTGCCGAGGGATAAGTCAAAAATTAATTATTGGTAGACAGTAAACGGAGTCTATAAAGTTTTACCAATTTGCTTTGCCATATCTTTGTTCAAATCCCCGAAGAGACTGGGTTGAACCCACATCAATCAGTCACATAAGCTTGTTGGGTCTCAAATGCAACGGTTGATAACCTAATTTCGATTGTCGGGAAGTAAATACATTTTGCTGCTATTGGAGCATAGATATATCCGCGGAGTAATGAAGAAAGCCACAAATATTGAGAATCACAAATTCATCAAAGATCAAATTGATGATAAACAAAACAATGACAACAACATGGAAAATGATCAAACTGATCTGATGTCAGTCTATTTATGACATACTAAGGATACAGAGTGAATAGTGTGAATCAGAGCAATTTGATAAAACTTGTGAGAATTATCAAGTTTTAAGGCAAACTAGAGGAGGCAAATTGACACCATGATCCTATGGATCCAAGAATGAGAATTGGAATGGTGATTCTGCCTTTCAAGAGTATCCATATATAAATAGTCAAGTAATAATTGAAATGGGACATGGATAAATTCAGTCAGCGCTTAAAAGATGAAGGTTATCAGTCAATGCGTAAAAAAATAGAAGGTAATCCCCACTAGATCTACACTATCAGGTTTTGAAGCAATACATGATATAAATGGATCGAGAGATTTTTGTCGCTTCAGGATATAATGTCAAACACAATCTCACGCACGTCAAACGGAAGATTGAGTTTTGGAAAAAGAAAAGAGACAAAAGGAATGAAAGGATTGACTTCTTTCCCCATGATCAAATGATATGAAATAGTATTACAAAACAAGTCATTGAGTTTTTAGCATTTGCAAATAAGTTACTGGATTTGCCAGAGAAAAATCACTTTATGATGAATTGATACATATCAAATCAATTCAACAAGAAGTTGCGTGCTAAGGGAAATCATTAGATCAGTGCAGAATGATTAATTCAGGAGATCGGTGAGACTCCGTTGTTCATCAAATTACTACTACACAGATTTTGATGATAATAGATCAATAGTTAAATTGCTTCAACAACTATCAACCTGCTGTTCAAGTACAGGGCACGGAGGATGCTACTGATATACAATCAAAAATTGATGAATTTGCTAGTGAATTCCGAATTCCACATTGTTTTCTTGGAAAGACCAACTCCAAAATCATCCCATGAAGTTCTACATCCCGAGAATTTTGATACTCATTTGGGGAATTAGTGGTATCACCGCAGGCCAAGATGACTGCAAAGAGGGTCCACTTCAGGTGTTCTTGCTCGATGGACAATCAAATATGGTCGGCATGGGATCTTTAGACCATCTAAGGCTGCTAATCAATGACATAACAACACGCAAGGAATACGAACATTTGTGGAATTATACATCCAACAATTGGGCTGAAAGAGATGATGTGTATATCAAATTTGATGATCAGGTAGGAAAGCTACGAGCTGGTCTAGGCGCAGCTGATGGAGATCACATTGGTCCGGAATTGGAGTTTGGTTGGGTATTGGGAGATTATTTCTCCCGCCTTCCATGTCGTCATCAACAACCCATACTATTACTGAAAGCTGCCTATGGTGGTAGGAACCTTGCTATTGACTTTCGCCCACCACTTTCAGGTGTCGGAAATTATTCGGGAACCAAACCCATGTATTATGGTTGGGAATACAGACAGATGATTACAGATATCCAGACCACATTGGACAATGAATTACCAAACATTATTCCAAATTACAACCGAGGAGGTCAAGGTTACACATTAGCGGGATTGGTATGGTTTCAGGGCTGGAGCGATATGCTGAATTTGGATATGGTGGAGGAATACGAATTCAATTTGGCCAATTTGATACGTTCGATTCGACTGGACTTGGAGTCTCCCAACCTACCGGTGATTGTGGGAGAATTAGGTATGCATGGACTTCATCCGAAAGGTGGAGATGCTGATCGTGTCCTTGCCATGCGAGCGACAGAGCGTCGAGTGGCACAGTCTGCTGAATTCAGTGCAACGTCCCTCTTTGTTCGTACGGCACCCTATGTGGTTGAAAATGGCACATCCTACCATGAAATATATCATTACTATGGCCGAGCCGATACGTACTGTCATATTGGAAAAGCCTTCGGAAGAGGCATGTTACAATTGTTAGGACAGCAACACCAACTGCCACCTTTGAAATCTCCTGAATCTCATTCCATGGGATCATTGATGAATCTACGAAAGGAAATTAAATAAACTTACTCATGCAATTAGACTGTACTCTTTCTTTCCTTAGTTCATTGGCCTATATCTTTGTCATGACATGATTTCGTTGTCAATTCTTTTTATCACAGTACATGTGGAGATTACTTTGATATATGGCAACAAATCGCTTGAGTTTTCAAACTGAAACAAAAGCATGATCAATTTTAAGTTTCAGAATTATTCCTTACAGCCCGACGAATGTGACATACATGTTATCCTTTTTCCATGCGCAGTAGGAGAATGGAAATGGTATGTGGGAAGCCAATATTAGACAGATATGGATTGCAATCGGATTCGTGTTAATTGTATAAACATTAATTTTTGCTTAGATTATATGACCCAGGGCTGCTGTTACAACAGCAAAATTCTGGCTAAGACATATTGATGCTTTGAGATGTAATGAAGAATCTCCTTTCTTTTATTCTAGTGGTCTTCGGTGTTTTGTTTATTATTCCAAAGAAGTTTTTTTAGCATGTCAGCATGCCCTTGTCCTACACTAATGAACTTTGCTCATATTGATTCCTTAGTTTCATACAAGTACCATTGCACAGTGATAGATTATGGATAGATTTTGAGTCCAATGATTTATGATTGTCCAATTGTCATGGTAATCCTTTCATTACGAATGATTCCAATATTATGCATACAATTATTGATCATGCCATTCATGCCGAGAAATTGACTTTGTATCAATTCAATTTATTCATTGATGTGAAGCAAAGAAGTGGACCATTTTTTAAAATTTAGCTCAGAGTTGTAAATACAAGGACCACATTGATGGTAATTCAGCACTAGCGTGGTTGAAGAGATGGGTGCAAGCATTTCCAATAATCCATTTATGATTCAAATTTTGAACAGCCTAGTTTTGGAGTGTAAAGTGCAACTAGAGCTTCAATAGAGAAGCATATTGGTAATAAGGAAAAGTCCCATACAGTTGAAGAAAGAGGAAATACATTAAACATTGCGCCAGCATAGCCTGGAGTCCATAGTTGACCTAAATGAAAAAGGAATTAGTCAGTGATGTTTACAATTAGAAAACAAGAGTAATTTTATATGTTTTCTTTAAAGTAGGACACAACAATCTTGGATTGAGCTATCCCTTCAAATTTATGCCAATTGCCTATTGATTTATTTGCATTAATAATTCATTAATAAAATATACTATGTAAGGAATCGTTCTTGCCGTGTCTTACTTATCAATTCTAATTCTAATTCTAATTTTCAAAGCAGCCTTCTCTTAACCTCTAGCCTCATGCTTTTGCTTGTGGAACTCCAGTATGGAAATTTTGTGAATTTCATTTTTTTTAGGAACCAATAAAGTTAGACTTAGTTTCGACATTGGAAACAACAATGGCATACGCGTCGTTGAGAACACATTAGCTTTCAACGACTTTTTGCTTCTCCAAAGAAAAGACTTAGGTGAAATCCTTGTGGGATGTAGAGCTAGTATGTCAAGTCTTGTGGAATAATGATTCCTGGATACATATCAACCAGTCGCTCAGACAACTTGTCCGCCACGGCCTTTGCTCCCCAGTTCAACCATATTGATCGTGACTGGAGAAAATAAGACTTAGCTTGGATGAACGTATTTTCATAACGAGACAATGCTTCACCAGCAAGTTGTGCGGCAAGGGCAGCATCTTGTAGGTAGCCTGATTTCAAGGATGATTCTATTGCACGATCATAGTCACATTTCAATAGCAATCCATTCGTTGAAGTTAAACTGTTGTATTCAGCTTCCATTATGTAAAGCTTGTGGGTTAGTTGAGTTGCACCTTTTTTCACCCAACTACGCAAGATGTCTTTGTACTTGATTGCCTCATCCCTCTCACAGTAGCTATTGCCATTACTCGAATTTTTCATTGCAATTAAGCCAAAGAAAAATACACGAACCTGATAGAATGCATGCGCTTTCATGAAGCCAATATTCAGAGATTTCAGTTTGGCATACATTTCAGATGCTTTGCGTAAATCTCCCATGTAGAACGCCAGTTGCATCAAATATGACCATCGTGCTTGCTCGCCAACCTTTGTTGGATTTCCAACCAAATGCTGCTTATCAATTGCCTCGCCCTGCTCAATGTTTAAAGGATCATCAGCCTTACCAATTAAATTCAGTACACATTGCCATAATGGAAGTATTTGCAGAAAAACGGTTTTCTGCCTGTATTCAAGAATTTGCGCTGCATATCTTTCGGTTTCCGTGAGCAGCAATGAAAGTTTCATGGAACTTAGGTAACCGATGCACAAATAAATATTGATGGCCATAAAAGCAGTAAAGGGATCGCCTTGCATTAGAGCCGTGTTATGACTCTCCAACAAGGGAGACATACAGTTTGAAAGATTTACTCTCTGCCAGGGTTTTGTCATGCTGTACACCAAATTGAAGACACGAGCATCGACATGTGACGGATCTAATTTCCTTGATAGTTTAATCGCAAGTTCGCCCATTCGATAGCCTTCAATTAGCATATTTTTCTCACTGATAAGGTAAGTCCCAAGTAGGGTAAACGCTTCCGGACTTAACTTGGAAATACCGTACTTTATACTAAGCAGGACAGCCTTGCACATTATTATCGGACTTAACTGGACCAAACCTAATGTTTCCAAGGGGATCATCATGAGATTGAATATTTCCATGATGATGATTTTTTCAACA
The DNA here is from genome assembly GCA_900642245.1 of Fragilaria radians. Taxonomy (NCBI): domain Eukaryota; phylum Bacillariophyta; class Fragilariophyceae; order Fragilariales; family Fragilariaceae; genus Fragilaria; species Fragilaria radians. The sequence continues at coordinate 24,124 of CAAAJI010000190.1, forward strand.
TCTTGCACCCTTGGGAGTGACAAAATGTCATCATCAGACATACTGCTCATTTTTCTCATTGTTCGTTCAAGTTGAAATTGTCCTTGTCCTGACATAGGATGACTTGGCTTTACTCCTAGGTATTCTAGAAAAATGAATGATTGATTGACAAACTCTTTCAACTTACACTCTGCTTTCAGGATATGCAGTCTAGTGAGATTGGCTCGCATTGCAATAGTTTTGGATGGCTTATGTATTAACAGCTGCTTCAATTTTTTTAGGCTGACCTCGAAGGAACCGGTGTAGTAAAGCACCTCTGCATACGAAGCGTAAATTGATTCAGATAGTTCGCGATAATCCTTCCATGCTTTATCGATTTGCTCAAGAACTTTAGTTCCATATTCCAAGTACTGAGCTGCGGTTGTAAACGCAGATGCTTGAATACACTTTTGCCCAACATGATAAAAAAGTTTTGAGCATTCAAATCGATCAGATGTGTTGTTAAACTGACATAGAGCCATTGAAAATTGATCTGCGCAAATGAATGCCATACAGTCATCTGAATATGATTCTCCTTTATACAAGTAGGGCAACAAAAGCATGGCAATCCTATAATGAAAAGGTTCCAAGTTGCAATCGAGCGTGATATGACGCAGCACTGTTTCCCTAACATTCTCATGGGTGAATATGACCTTGTCATCACACATCTTAATTAGAAACATGGCATCGACACATGCAATCAATGCTTCATTGATATCAAAGGGAGGCCCCGAAATAGCAGTTTTGACTATCGTCACAGCCTCTGGACAAAATTTGAAGCCAAGGCATGCACCAATCTTCAAAAATCGTTGCACATTATCAGGTAATTCAAGGAATTGAGCAGATATTTGATCAAGATCTTGAAAAGCAATAGATGATCGCTGAAGAGCTTCAAGGTCCCATTCCCACTGCGAAATGACTCGGTTGAAACATATTATGTTCCTCTTCCTCATGATATCTAACTCTTGTCGAACTAAAGCACGTAGACCCTTCGTTCGAGAGCATAATTCATTGGACAACAACTGTGTCTTCGGCATTGGTAAATTTAAAACGTTTGCTAGAATCATATTCAGATCATCAGGATGAATGTATTCTAATTCAATAAAGGTATAAAATGTCTTAGCTTTCGGGTCGAATACTTCATCCTTTTGTTTCCACCTACGAACACAATGGTCAATGGAAAGATTCTCAAGGCAGCATGTTCCAACTAAAATCAGCCTTGACTGATGATTGTCGTTTATTAATAAATCAAGAATATCCAAGCTTTCTTCATCTGCCCAATGGAGATCAAAGAAGCAAAGAATTAGGGAGCTATCACTGCATTGTGAAAATATTCGAAGAATTGTCCGAACGGCGAATTTCAGCTTTGTAAGAGCATCCTCTTTCCTAGTAAGCATAAACTCGAGAGCACAACCCATACTCCAATCCGAATCATCGATCTGAATGTTCAGGAATTCGAAAGTATTGGGGAAGACTTGCATTAGAATTATTCTGTCGTACAGAGATAGCTCGTTTGAAATGCATTGATAAATTGCATCAGTGAGATTTTTCTTTAGAAGTATGACCTCTATGAGCCTTGATATTGCTGATTTGATTGCCGAAAATGGATTTTTGGAATGTGTGTCAAAGACACCGCTGGAAAATAAAGCGTCCGATGACTTTTGAAACTCCTCTAATAGCACAGCCGCACATTCATTGGAGGGTCCTTCCACAAGAAAGACATCGATACTCCCAGTTGTCGCTCGCGCAAGGGCTGATGTCAACTTTGGTACGATCTTATCTCTAACTTGATCCATCCAAGCAGCATTGTTCATCGATTCTGCAGTCGGCATTGTCTCCAGGGATGAAACCATTTCATGTATTTGGGAACGGTCATAGACAAAGCAGAAAACGTCAGTTATAAGGAAGTGGAGTAATTTCTCACAGAACAAAATCCGAATCCAGTACACAGAACGAATATCTGAGTCAGGAGGGGAACAGTACGTTACTTCAACTTGCAATGTTGAAGTGTTGTCTACAAAGAAGTGCAAAGTCAAGTGCCACTACTCTTCTTCTTTTGATGTTGTTATTTGTTAACTTTAATTCTGAATCAATACTCTCTTGAACTTTACAACTCTACCGAAAAGTATAAAAAATATAAAGAGCAACAACATTACAGTGCTAAACCATTGAGCTCCAGATTTATTCCATAAACAATAGCAGGCCTGTGGCATCCATAGTTAATCTAAAATAAGAAGATATTTTGCGGAAATTTGCGAATTCTGCATATTCCCCAAACATTCTTTTTCAAATTACCAAAATGACTCATACTCGTAATGGTCGAAAACACATCAAATTTGAAAAGACTATAAAATGCAGACTCAATTACTCCGTTGATTGTACAAACGGCTACGGCAGTCACCAGATCAAGAAATGCATCAAGTAGTACAAAGATGAATTCAACACTCTGCATAAGTTTTAGGTCATTATGGCGAAGTACAGACATGATTATCGGTAAAATCTCATACTTATGATACAGGTCACTTTAAACCTTATAAAGCCAGTGGTATAGTCAAGGCTTAGGCAGAGATTTGGATATAATTGAAGGAGAGGTGTGTTAAAACCACTGGAGAGAGGTTATTGCCATTTTCAGAAAGGCTAGAATTTTTGAGGATAACAATTTGAGCCATGTTTGGCAATTGTTGCCCTAGTTGCTGTTGGAATAACTTTCAAGGAAGTTCCATTGAAGGGCAGACGTGCTGATTTAATTTAGGGTTTGAAAGTAAAAGGATGTCTGCGGTGCCTTTGAGACTAAAGAATAAAAGGATCACATCTAATCGGATATGATGTGCAAGCAACGAAAACATTGCCTTAGCAGAAATTGAAGTTTATGTGGTAGGGGGAGAAGAAATCCGGTGAAATCAATTTATTCAGGATAGTAAATAAGGCTAAATAATTGAACAATGCCCCACCAGATACTGACGAAGGATGTTGCACACAAATAACTTGGAGGTGTATATTAATGTCACACAACACAATCTAGGAAAAAAATTGACAATGTTAAAGTAGAAAGTTACTTCAAACAATTTGTTCCTGACACAAATCTACAATTTTAGCGATGTACATTCCTGAGACAGAGCCAAGAATGTTGCAATCAATCCCAAATTAAAACCGAATCCGTCGTAGATTATCTTGCTGTCACTGACACATCTACAATTACGGAAAAAGGAATCTAGAGATTTGCTGTAGTGAACTGTGAAAGCTTAGGGAGAGAAGAGACAAGTGGGAAAACGGATCTTGAAATTTCAACACAAGAGTTGATCCTTACATTTTTTGGTAACATGACATAACCCATATATAAAATGCATTAGTGAGAGATTTCTTAAATTGGATGGCAAGTCTAGCAACAAAGATAAGTTCAAAGGTATATAGATTGAGTGGAATTTTTTTCATCAAGTAATAGAAAAGTAAATTTGAAACTAATTTGCACATGAAATTAACATCGTTTATCATCCACAAAGAATCTCGTGAAGAGAATCTTGAATTAGCCTAAGCCTTAATATGTTAATTTGTTTTCTTCGATTATGATCTGGTTAGTATACTTTTTCTTCAAGAAAATGTTCATGTTTCTAATACCGATTCTGTTATGTTGCTTTCCCTTCTTTTCTTGGGGTTGGAATACCCCACATCACACAGCACTATTCGCGATATCATCAAAAGAATCTACAACAATCTTTGCTGATAGTCTGGAGCATACGGAAAACGAGGAAAAACGTAACAATCGTGCAAGTGCTCCAAAAATTGTTCTTGTTGCAGGATTTGAATCCTTCAATCGTCAATTATACCAGCAAGCTGCAGAAAACGTTTTGGATATGGAATTGACTGTGTTTAGCGATCGCGAAATTAGAACTGTGTCAGGAGAGCCCAATCCAGACTTTGTGACTGCCGTGCGGAATGCGAATGTATTCCTAGGTTCCCTGCTTTTTGATTATGACGATGTGCTAGTCGTACAAAGCATCTTATCCGATGTCCCAATTCGTCTTATTTTCGAGAGTGCCACAGAACTTATGCAATTCAATCAATTGGGTACTTTCAATATGATGCCACCAAAGGGAATGGACCAAAAATCAACTCCGGCTGGTCCACCTCCAGCAGTCAAAGCCCTATTATCAAAGTTCTCTTCCGGTAAAGAAGAAGATAAGCTCAATGGTTATTTGCAATTGCTTAAAGTAGGTCCTGATTTGCTAAAATTTGTACCTGGGACAGGTGATTTGCGCACCTGGTTGGAAGCTTACCGTTATTGGAATCAAGGTGGAGTTCAGAATGTATCCAGTATGCTCCAATTACTAGTACGGAGATGTCGGCCCGAAACACAGACATCAATCGATTTGCCTCGAGTGGTCATTACACCTGACGTAGGGTTGGTCCACCCATTACGACCGAATTTTTATTGGACCTCTCCAAAAGAATTTCTCAACTGGCGTTTGTCAATGTTACCCCGTGATTCTCTTTTGGCACAAAGAAGTACCCCTAGAGTAGCAATCTTGTTGTATCGGAAACATGTCATTACAGGCTTACGCTACATTTCAGATTTGATACAACAAATGGAGACCTTGGGTATCCTACCTATTCCAATTTTCATTAATGGTGTTGAAGCCCACACCATTGTACGAGATTTGTTGACATCAACATCAAAAGAAAATGGAATGCAGTCGGGAAGATTAGAGGTTGAACCTTCATACCAACCTCGAAATGCTGTTCGTGTTGACGCCATTGTAAATACAATCGGTTTTCCCCTCGTTGGTGGCCCCGCAGGATCCATGCAAGCTGGGAGAAATATCGACGTTGCACAAAAGTTGCTTACGGAAATGAATATACCGTATTTAGTGGCAGCGCCTCTACTTCTACAAACCATCCCACAATGGAAGAAAAATGGAGTTCTGGGACTCCAAAGTGTTGTATTGTATTCACTTCCCGAATTGGATGGAGCTATTGATACGGTGGTCTTAGGAGGATTGGTGGGTGATAAAATTGCACTAGTCCCTGAACGAGTTCGAAAGTTAGCAGGTCGAGTAAAGGGATGGACATCTCTTCGAAATACCCCACCCTCTGATCGAACGTTGAGCATTGTTTTATATGGGTTCCCTCCTAATGTAGGTGCGGTGGGTACGGCTGCTCTCTTGGATGTACCTAAATCATTGGAAAATTTGTTACGTAGGCTTCACAAGGAGGGTTACAATGTAGGATCCTTTGCGACAGATCCCGATGCATCAGGAGAATCTCTGGTTGCTGCCTTATCCGCGTT
>CAAAJI010000190.1:35417-45835 GCA_900642245.1 Fragilaria radians
TACAAGTCAGGGCAACATCAAACGTTTCCTGGAACTACACCATTCCTAAACATGAGTGCCTGGAGGAGTTGGTAAAGCAAGTAATGTCATCCCTTGAGATTGCCTTTTCCTTGTACCCTGACTCACAGTGAATATTGCGTAAATGAAAATCTAGAAGTTGAAGAAGCAGTCCTGCTGGGTCTTCGGAAAATTGTGAGATAGGATAGAGATAAAGCTCCTTAGGTAAAAAATACAAGCTAAAGCCAGAAAACTGTATGCATAAGGGTTTTGTTGCTTTGAGTTTAAAATCTGCATTCCAATCGTTGTAGAGTGATTGAATGGTCGCAAGTGCATGCTGATTGCTTCTCAAAGACTTGAGCTCTCTTGCATCCACATTATGCTTTGTTGATAGATGTAGTTCTGATCAACATCCTTGGAGATGTATTGCAGCTAAGATGTGCATCACCGGTTGTGAATGTCATAGCAAATTAGAGTATTCTTAATTTTGGCAATAATGGCAAGTGCCATGTTGAAATCGTTGATGTTAAAGGAGCTTTTGGAGGTGGTGGGATTATTGACATGGAAATACCCAAGCATTTTTAAGATTGTAAGAAGAATACTGTTTTAAAGCTAAAAAAGACTTTGTAAAGATTAATTCAAGCAGCTATGGCATTTTGAAGAAAAGTGGTATTGATGTTTGCATCTATTGGTTTCAAAAGATGTAAAGCATATCCATGCTTATTTTTTAAGTTGTTTAAAGATGAAGCTTTAATTGTGCAATTAGCTTCATTGATGATAAGGCAGGAACTGGAACTAGGAATGCAGTTTGGTAAACGAATTCTGATATCAGGCATGTTTTTGATTGTGATGAAGTTGGAGTCACAAAGGAGTATATAAGCTGTAATATTCGGCTTGTTCAAGAGGGAGGGTGGATGAAGATAACTCAACCAGTATGGCTCCAAAGCTTGCAAGATGAATCTAATTTGTTGTATGATGTCCTACCACCAGCGCCATGATGTATTTACTAAAGGTGATGCTGATACAACTGCAAGATAGAAGAGGCACAATAGAAAAGAAGTGGTAAAGTGTAAAAGTACAGAATGCAGTCAGAGTGTTGTCTAGGTATTTGGCATCAACTTCACATAAGCATATTCAGGTTATCCATTGAACCATGCCATATTTGTTGCAGAAACCCATGAGTGAAGGGCATCCTGAAACACAGGACTCATGTCTAATTGCTGTACAAGAGGTTGAAAACTCTCATTTTTCATCTCGCCAAAAGTAGCATTGTTCTAGCTAACGATGTCTCACTCCTAGCTGGCCATTCTTCGCTCTTCATTTTTGAATGACTCCACATTCCAAAAACAGGAACAGCATTCAGATTGGTCATATAACAATTGTAAAAACACCAACAAATCAAAAGAAATAAAATTCCAAGTCATTAAAAGACAGCTCTTCAATTTTATGAATTATTTTTGGGAATTAAGGTCATCTTCTTAAAAACTCTAGCCCTAATATTTAACTATGAAGCAAAACTATAATCGTTTATGCTTGCATTTGCACTACAAATAATCATCATTTACATGCTCCTTAGTTCCAGGGATAAACTACTTCATATTGTCTCTAAATCAAAGCGACAAAGTAACCATGTCAGTCTTGATTATTCCTGATTCTTTTTCAATGTCAAGACATACAAGTCAGAGCAATATCAAGCTTTTCCTGGTACATCACCATTTTTAACCATGAGTGCCTGGAGGGGTTTGTCAAACAAGTAATGTCATCCCTTGAGATTGTCTTTTCCATTACCGACTAAAAGCGAACATTGCTAAAGTGAAAAGCTAGAGATTGAAGGAGCGGTCCTGCCAAAGTTCATTGTGCTTTGAACTTTTCCTATGGAAAGGATATTTGGAAGATGCAGTGGGGTGGGAAAGAAACACATTTCAATTGAATCACAAGAGATCTAGGATAAAAGAAACTTTTAGATTATAACTTACAATTTGTATAAACTCTTAGATCAAATTAGAGGAAATATGGCAGTGAAAAAGAGATTAGTGATTCCACAAATTTGGCATTGGGATATTTCATTGAGAATTTTTTCAGGTTTTTGATTTAAAACAAGATATTCAACAGCAGCACATCAGCAACTTTAACAAGAGCAACAGCTTGTCAATAGCAACAAATCAAATCAATAAGGTAGATTATTACTATGCTTTGCATGCCACACACTCTTCCGTACATCCCTTCATTCTAAGCAAAATCTTTGCATCAATAAGGTGATAAATTTTGCAACAAAAATAGTTTAATTTTCTATACATATAGACATTACTAAACCCTACAGAAACTTATAAAAAAGTGACATTCTTAAAAAATTGGGATGAAATAATCCTATTAAATTGCACGTCTGGACCACAAATCCCAAAAGCTATCATCGTCATCGCTTCCAGACTCATTATCATCATCATTACCAGACCCATCATCATCGTCATTACCAGACTCATCATCATCACCGGTAGGCAATGATCCAGAAGGAATTCCCCCAGATGTTGGTGATGATGGTACATTTGGTGAAGATAATGAAACTGGTGATGTTGGTACATTTGGAGACGATGGCGCAGTGGGCGGAGCAACAGGTGCAACAGGCTCTTCGGTTGGGCTTTCAGTAGGTCGTTTTGTCCGACTTGGCCTTTTGGTTGGTCTCTTCACTGGCTTAGGTGTTGGAACTTTTCCGGAGGGTCTTGTGGGAGGCGATGGCTTACCACCGCGACATCCTGATGTGTCACCATTGTTCAATTTCACGATGGTCGTCTGAATCCAGTCATAAGCGCCCGACACACGGGAATACACTCCACTTCGATTGGGACGCGCACATCCCTCTCCAAACGAAACAACTCCTACTTGAACGGGTTTGCCACCGCTAATTTCAAAAATGGGACCACCTGAGTCGCCTTGACAAGAATCCTTGCCACCAGATTTATTACCAGCACAAAACATCACATTTTCAACAATGCTACCTCCATACTGCTGATTACATTGCTGGTGGGAATTTGCCGGAACACTCACCTTGAGTAAAGCATTGCTGCCGGATCCGCCTTCGCTGGTGGCGCCATATCCAATAACCGTTAGAATTTGATTGGTTTGTGGAACAGCTTTGTTATTGTTGAGCTGGATTGGAGGAAATTGATTGGTGTCAACTGGACTATCTAACTTCAGTAGCAAGTAGTCGTTAGTTGTGGTAGATGACTGGTAATTTGGGTGCATACACTCAGTTGTTACACTTTTTACCACTCCTCCACTGTTAGCTTTGTTGCTTCCAATACGGGCGGTGCGGATATTGCCTGCACAATGAGCGGCAGTAAGGATGATACCGGGAGCAATCAAAGACCCTCCACAGCCTACGTTGAGACTAGCAATAAACTTGAATTCGTTCGTGCCTGCGGGCGTTCCTCCAACAATTCGAGTTGCGAAGCTTCGAAACAATGGGGAAGTGTCAAAGTGGCGATTTTCATTGCTTCTAGAACCTATTCCTGCAAGGCCATTAGCGGCAGGTGCTGCTACAGTAGGAGCTCCTGCAGTAGGAACGCCGGTCGGTGCGTCCCCAGTGGGTGCGTCTCCAGTTGGCGCATCTGCAGTGGGTACATCTCCAGTGGGTGCTTCTCCAGTGGGTGCTTCTGCAGTGGGTGCTTCTGCAGTGGGTGCTTCTCCAGTGGGTGCTTCTCCAGTGGGTGCTTCTGCAGTAGGTGCGTCTCCCGTGGGTGCGTCTCCGGTGGGTACTTTTCCAGTCGGAGGATTAGCCACAGGTGGTTCCTTAGTTGGAGGATTTGTGACAGGTTGGGGTGTAATTGGTGCACTCGTGATTGGAGGAGGCGTCATCATTTTCATACCTTTCATCTCCTTTTCGCTCATGCCCTTTTTGCCCATCTGCATAACTGTTGGCTTCGAGGTAGGAGTTCGCTTTGTAGGCTTGCTGGTTGGAGGTCGAGCGGTCGGAGCCATGGTATTCATCATACCCATGTCCATATTCATATCCATTTTCATGGCCATCTTCTCCTTGTCGTTCTTCATTTTTCGTTGATTAGATGATGATCGATGGTGGTGATGATGAACATGCACTTCAGGAACCGATTGCTGTGGATTCCATTTTCGCTCTAGGGATTTCTCGGAGAGTATAAAACCCAACTGCCTTTGGACTCCCCCTCGGAAGGATTCCTCACCTTTAAGGTGAACCGATGCTTCATGTTCTGTATTCCATTCACCACGAACCGCGGCCTCAGAAGCTGCATTAAAGAGTAGAATGATTAGAATAACTCTTTGTTTTGGAACAATGAATGTCATGTTGCGGCCTATCTTTCAATGATGCGATGGAGGATTTATGAGAGGGTTTGGCCTACAAATCGTAGCCATAACCACGATACAGTCATGAAAGGCGAATTTATTAGCAAGTCCCAAAAATATTATTAGCCATACAATCTCGAAATTATTAGCCATGAATGGGATATAGGCAACGTAGGAAAATGATTTGATCTAATAACCTGGTGGAAACTGGTCTGGAATATGATGTCGGAGAATATGTCATAGGAAGAGATTGACATGCCGGGAAATGAAGGAATTTCCTTGATTGATGAGAGATTGAGGACACTTTTTGGCAAGGCACCAAGATTGCTGACAAATAGATTCCTTTGAAATCCTATTCAATGGAAGTTTACACTCTGTTCTTGCAACAACAATGTTTGATCCTTGGCTGTACTGAACTTTGGGAGAAAATTCCAAATTACTATACGTAGGTTCCTGAAAATAACGGGATCGACTCCTAGTCCCTGTTGCCATCAGAATAGGTTTAATACCACTCCTTAGCCTTGATGTCAAAGAAGTTCTGTGAGTGGATTCATGAAATCGTGTGAATATCTCAGATTTGTTCGTTACCCAAAAGGGTTCTGAGATGAAGTTAATTACAGTTAAAACATTTTTTTCATTTAGAAAGATAAAGACAATGTTCTTCAAGTAAACACTGAAAGTATGTTGTAGAATATGATGCTCTTGACTTGTATTGTGTAAGATACCTGATTAGTGAAAATGATACATATGAAATAAAAGTGCATGCATATCTGATAAAAAATGAGCAAAACGGCAGCAAGTCTCTTAAAGTAGAAATTAGCAATACGAATCATCAATTTGGATGAACATCCCCTTCCTGACATCGAGAATAACTTACGAGAAAGGTTAGATGCCAAAGATATTTCAACGAAATAATCTGTATACTAACAACTACACTTAATGCAAAGGAAGCTATGAGGCTATGAGCGAAAATCCGACTTCGCATTTTGTAATTGGATATAAAATGTATGTATGCACCGAAAGGGAGAAAGTACAAGTGAATATAACAATAAAATTCTTGAGTGTCAACTCTGTTTTGAATCACCTTACAAGATTTGAAGGATGATAAATAATACTTGATTAGCCAAACTTAGAGATGACCATTATTTGCTTTTCAGAAGAAAATACCTGTAATCCTTGCCTCAGGAGAGTTAGCCATGTTTTGTTCAAAACTGTCAATGACGTTTCAATATGCATTAAGGAGGAATGTTTCACGCATTTTATTTTTGCTGAGGATTTCATGTCTGAAGATTATTCCTTTATCAATTTGAACCTAGATGTAGCCATAATCCAGTTAAGTTTCAGATTCAGTTTAGCAAGAATAATGCCTGTATTCACCTGCTTGTCTAAAATCATATAGCCAATTATGTTTCTTCATGGTTTGTGATTGTGAGATATCACATACATCTGAACTTTGAATTCAAGAAAAGAGAAAAAGCCCAACTATGTCATTTTCTTTTCAACGCAAATTTGCAGTGGAAAGGGGGGGGGGAAATATGGACTTCGCGGATTTAGCATTTTCACAAATTCAGTATTGGGATGTTTTACTGAGAATACCTTCAATTTTCATTCCAAACCATGATGTCCTACAACACACTAAGAAACTGATCAATATATTGTCCTTGGTAAGGAATCAAATCGCATTTCAAAGGAAGATATATAAAATGCACAATCAAGCTACATAGCACTTGATCAAAATCTATTTGCTTAAAAGAAAGATAAATGATGATAGAGCCCACAAATATGCTGAAACGGCAATCGATTTAAAGCATGATTACTATATACTAGGATATAATAATCATGTTAAAGCACGCGTCTGGACCACGTGTTCCAAGAGCTATCATCATCATCGTTACCAGACTCATCATCGTCATCTTTGCCAGACTCGTCATCATCACCGGTAGGTAATGATGCAGAAGGAATTCCATCAGATGTTGGTGATGATGGTACATTTGGTGTAGATAAGGAAACAGGGGATGTTGGTACATTTGGAGACGATGGTGCAGTGGGTGGAGCAACAGGTGCAACAGGCTCTTCGGTTGGGCTTTCAGTAGGTCGTTTTGTCCGACTTGGCCTTTTGGTTGGCCATTTCACTGGCTTAGGTGTGGGAACTTTTCCTGATGGTCTTGTTGGAGGCGATGGCTTACCACCGCGACATCCTGATGTGTCGCCTTTATTCAATTTCACGATGGTTGTCTGAATCCAGTCATAAGCGCCCGACACACGGGAATACACTCCACTTCGATTGGGACGCGCACATCCCTCTCCAAACGAAACAACTCCTACTTGAACAGGTTTGCCACCGCGAATTTCAAAAATGGGACCACCTGAGTCACCTTGACAAGAATCCTTGCCACCGGATTTATTACCGGCACAGAACATCACATTTTCTACAATACTTCCTCCATACTGCTGATTACATTGCTGATGGGAATTGGCCGGAACACTCACCTTCAGTAAAGCATTGCTGCCGGATCCGCCTTCGCTGGTGGCGCCATATCCTATCACTGTAAGAATTTGATTGGTTTGTGGAACAGCTTTGTTATTATTGAGCTGGATTGGAGGAAATTGATTGGTGTCAACTGGACTATCCAACTTCAGTAGCAAGTAGTCATTAGTTGTTGTAGATGACTGGTAGTTTGGATGCATACACTCCGTTGTTACACTTTTTACTACTCCTCCATTGTTAGCTTTGTTGCTTCCAATACGGGCGGTGCGAATATTTCCAGCACAGTGAGCTGCTGTAAGAATGATACCGGGAGCAATCAAAGACCCTCCACAACCTACGTTGAGACTAGCAATAAACTTGAACTCGTTTGTGCCTGCAGGCGTTCCTCCAACAATTCGAGTTTCAAAGCTTCGAAACATTGGTGAGTTTTCAAAATGACTGTTGAGAGTGCCCCCATTTTGCTTGGCAACATCTTTGGAGCTGGATCCTATGATAACTAATTCATCAGCTGTTCGAAACTCTGCAACGGGAGAAGCAATAGTTGGGGCGTTTGCAGGGGCTGATTCGACAGGCGCATTAAATACCGGAGCGGGAGTGTCCATAACCATCATCATTCCCATTTGCATGTTCATAGGTTTGGATATCGCGATGTTGTTCATCATTGACATTCCCATATTTTCGTTCATTTTCATACCCATTTCTTTGTTGTCGTTCATCATTTTTCGTTCACTAGACGAATGGTGGTGGTGATGATGACGAATTTTTTCGGGGAATGAGCGAAATTGAGGCCACTGACGCTTATCGCCATTGAAGTCGAATGTAACTTTTTGCGCGTCGTATGGGGAAAGCTTGACCGCACGTGCTCGGCGACTTGTTGATCGTTGGTCTTGATCCATTTTTCTATCACCACGAACTGCAGCCTCGCAATTCATACAACAGAGAAGAACAAGTATGATAAATCTTGTCATTTTACTAGAGGGAATTGTCCTGCAACCTTCTTTGAGTTGGATTTTATGTGCGTGAGGGGATGCTACACATGCATCGAACAACCACGATACGGGTTCTACATCGAAAAAAATAAGTAGCATATAGAATCACGACACACTTTAGAAAAAAATAGCAGAATTTCGCTGGGCCCAATGACTTCCGTCGATGCCTTATCCAAGAAAAATGGAGTGTGGGCGGAAGAACTCGACATGTTGATGTACGTGCATACTTTCTCCGTGATTTGAAAGAAGATGGTGTAATTTGTGCGCATTGGATCAGGACCGCTGTTTGAAAAACATACTTCAGTTTACTGTGGAATTGATGAATATAAGGTGCGGGCTTATTCTGGTGATTGCAGAAATGTTGCCTGGAATTCAAGTTCTAAACCACAGCAATAAGTGTGACGGAATGTCGCCAATACGCTGCTCTAGCATACATATATCCTTGTTTAAACAAGCTGGTACCAAGTATGAAATGCAATCTCTACAATGCAATTGTTAATGGTTATTTCTATGGCAAAGGATCCCAATAACGCAGCAGGGAAACAGGGAAGAAACGCATAAACGTTTAATTAACAATTTGCAACCGTAAATGCAATCTATAATATATCCTTTATGGATTTGTACACAAAAGTTTCCAATCCTCTTGAGTTTTCCATGATACCAACAAAGTCAAGAGAGATATTCATCAATACATCCCCTACTCTATTCTTATTTACTATTTGATACTTCTTCTTGAATTGTACTCAGATTTTACCAATGGGTCCTCCTTTTGTTTTTTGAATGTGTAACATCTTATAATCCTGCTAGAAGATTAAGCAAAATTTTGTAATTGTCAGATAATTATCAAATTCTTTTTATTCACAAGATAATGAAATGGTCATAATGCTGTATTTTAAGCTTATTCCTGTAGAACACAAAGGGATGACAGAAGAAAACTTTTTTGATTCAACTAAGCATGTGTTGTGTTAACCGCACTTTTATGGTAATGTCTGCATATAAGCAAAGCCTATCTTTCATTCATTCACAATTTACAGTGTCAATGCAATAGGTAGGCCTGAACATCAAATCCAAGTTTAACGTGGTCACCCATATTACTGATCAAAACAAATCATATTGAACAACATAACTCCTGTATCATTGTTTGAGGATTTTCTCTTCATTGCCTCTCTACATGCTCCAGTCTATACCAAAACTTCGATGGTGCAGTAAATTAAGGTTATCTATTTGTCTGCAATCTTAGTGCCCTGCCAAAAAGTGTCCAAAATCTTGCACCTATCAACAGATTTCCCAGGCATTTTGTCTTAAAATTCTCATTAATCACACTCCAGAATCCTTATCATTTAGGTTATTTGACTTGTTGGGAAATCATTTCGTCGCTTGTACGGTCATATCCCGGTCCAAAGTTCGACAGTAATGAAGGAAAAGATACCACGGCTAAAATGTTCGAGATTGAGAGGCGAATTATTTCATTATGACTTGTTAATAAATTCGCATGTCATGATTGTATCGTGGTTAATGCTAGGGCGATTCCAATTGGTACCAGATGTACGAGTAGTGGCCATGAATCGATAACGTAACCTTGAATTCACATAAATCCTTCATCGCGTCATTGCAAGATAGGCCGCAACATGACATTCATTGTTCCAAAACAAAGAGTTATTCTAATCATTCTACTCTTTAATGCGATTTCCGAGGCCGCAATTCGTGGTGAATGGAATGCAGAGCATGAAGCATCACCTCATCTTAAAGGTGAAGCATCCTCCCGAGGGGGAGTCCAAAGGCAGTTGGGTTTTATACTCTCCGAGAAATCCCTAGAACGAGAATGGAATCCACAGCAATCGGTTCCTGCAGTCTATGTTCGTCATCATCACCATCGATCATCATCTAATCAACGAAAAATGAAGAACGACAAGGAGAACATGGCCATGAAAATGGATATGACTATGGACATGGGCATGATGAATACCATGGCTCCGACCGCTCGACCTCCAACCAGCAAGCCTACAAAGCTAATTCCTATCTCGAAGCCAACAGTTATGCAGATGGGCAAAAAGGGCATGGGAGGTATGAAAATGATGACACCTCCTCCAATCACCAATGCACCAATTACACCCCAACCTGTCACAAATCCTCCAACTGTGGAACCACCTGTCGCTAATCCTCCGACTGGAGAAGCACCCACCGGAGACGCACCCACTGCAGAAGCACCCACTGGAGACGCACCCACTGCAGAAGCACCCACTGCAGAGGCGCCAACTGGAGAAGCACCCACCGGAGACGCACCCACTGGAGACGCACCGACCGGCGTTCCTACTGCAGAGGCGCCAACTGGAGACGCACCTACCGCCAATGGCCTTGCAGTAAACGGTTCTAGAAGCAATGGAAATCGCCATTTTGACAATTCACCAATGTTTCGAAGCTTTCAAACTCGAATTGTTGGAGGAACGCAAGCACTCCCAAACGAGTTCAAGTTTATTGCTAGTCTCAATGTAGGTTGTGGAGGGTCTTTGATTGCTCCCGGTATCATCCTTACTGCCGCTCATTGTGCAAGCAATATCCGCACTGCTCGTATCGGTAGCGACAAAGCAAACAGTGGAGGAGTGGTAAAAAGTGTAACAACTGAGTGTATT
>CAAAJI010000190.1:54191-70642 GCA_900642245.1 Fragilaria radians
CCGGATCAGTGATTGAACTATAAGCAACAGATGAGTTGTAAACTGACATCTTGATCCCAGTAACTGTTCCATCATCTTTGGTATTGTAAATTCTATCAAAGGTAATTGATGATGATCCTTTCGAGAGAGAAATAATCACATCTTGATTACTAAGCTTGTGTCCTTTCTTCAACGCTTGGTGAACACTAAACAAATTTGCCCAAAGATCTGGAACATACTTTACTTTGTGAAGAGTTATGTCAATGCCTGATCCATCAACTTGTATGGTACGACATTTCAGACTTCCAACCTTAGTTGCCATCATTGTGTCGCCATTTCCAACTTTAATTGACTCATGGATATCTTTCACATCAAACAGCCCTTCATCAGAAATGCAATAATGGCAACAAGCTCCACTATTGCATATCCAGATATCATTAGTGAACTTCTCAGTCTTGGAAGTTGCCGCAAAAACCATATCTTGTGAGTCAAAGTTTTCTCGGTCACTATTACCGTTATTATTATTCCTTGGGTGGCTATTACTGCCACAAGTGTTCTTCCTTTTCAGTTTGAGGCAGTTTTGCTTAACATGTCCTGACTTGCGACAATATGTGCAATAAATTCCTCCAGTCGTGGTTCCACCGTTATTTCCACCATTGTAATTTGCACAACCTTTACAATGGAAGGATTTATGTCCAATCTTTCCACAATTTCGGCATTTACCTTGGAACTGACCACCAAACAAAGCCATTTCCTGTGCTTCTTCGTTATCATCATTATTTGAGAGAGTATCACTCAATCTTTCAAAACGCAGACTCAGCTCTGCTCTAATCTCTTCAACAGTCAATGGATTATCCTTATCACCAATCCTTCTTTCTAATAGAGCAAGTTGAAGATCATAATCAGCCGTGAGGTTATTTAAGATATGAATCATGAACTGATTCTCTGAGATGCTTGAGCTCATATAGTCAAGTCTAACTTGAATATCATCAAGATCTGTAATCCAAACTTCAGGGTCTTGACCTTTCTTTAACGAGGAATCTCTGAATTGCTTATCCAATTTAACCAAAGAGGGGGCAGAAACAGGTTCATACTTGTTCTTTAGCTTATTCCAAGCAGTAGCTGTATTGCCGTCAGGATAATCTTTGCTCTTGCATCCCTTAACAATTTTAAAAGCAATTTTACCACTGCTAGTCTTCACATCTATGGAAAGAATGAGTTCTGTATAAGCTATCTCATTTAATTCGATACATTTGGACATCTTCTTTCCTAAATCCGAAACTTCATCAAACTCTTCATCAGCCTTGGGAATAAACAACTTTCCTAGTAAAGCATCCTTGAAACCATATCTTTTGGCCTTTGCTAAGAATTTTTCACTCCAAATATGCCACTCATCAACCTTTCCGCAGAAAGGAATCACTCTAATAGTGTTCAAATCAGTCATTTGATTTACAAATATGAATGCCAAATAACAAGGATGATCAAAAGGATATTCCCAATGAAACTAAAGATTTTTCGAGAAACTAACAATGAATCAATAAGACAAACAGGTACCCACGTTTAAACATGTTAGCAAGTCTTCTATTCAGTCTAAGAAAGATGAAGAGATGAAGAGGATTAAAGGCAAACGTTCGTTGCACTAAAAGTTGTGACTACTAATTCTTATCTTTTCCTAATCGCTGACTCACACATTCTTGATTCCTAATATCCCTAATGGATAACCTAAACAAATAAAGACTAAAAGATTTGAACGTGAGGGATATTTCTCCAATAGATAACCCAACTGAAATTGCTCCTGTTGCTACCCCTACCTCGGCTAATGATCCAACTGAAGGTGCACCTGAAGCTGTCCCTACTTCAGATGACGATCCAACTGAAGGTGCTCCTACAGTTGTCCCTACTTCAAATGACAACCCAAATGAAATTTCTCCTGCTATTGCCCCTACTTTGGCTGATGATCTAACTGAAAGTTCTCCTGCTGTTGCCCCTACCTCGGATGATTATGATGATCCAACTGAAGGTGCTCCTGCTGTTGCCCCTACTTTGGATGACAAGGATGATCCAACTGAAAGTGCTCCTGCTGTTGCCCCTACTTTGGATGATGATCCATTTGAAAGCGCTCCTGCTATTGTCCTTACTGCTGAAAGTCCAAGTGAAATAGCTGGACAGTAATTGATTGATCCATGTCACCTTTTTCCTTAGGGGCTCATCTCAAGTTTTTCAGGATGAATAGTAGAAGTAGTAACTACAAATGAAATACAAATATGTGTTTATTAATTATGCTGTGGACTAAACAGAGCTATATTTGTAGCTGTTAATAGCAGTTCCGTCATAGTGGGTATCATCTGATTGCCTTACTTGCAGCAAACTAATTTTCCATCATGATAAATTTGTTATACAAATTTGTCTGAGTAATTCATAGATTATAAAAATCTATGTCTTAATCCTTTGACCAGATTTCATAGGAGGCATGGCATGACTTTGCCTCATTGTTTAAATTGTTGTAGTAATTTAAGGAAGCACTTCTGCGCTGCCTAGCAATAGTTTTTGCATACAAAAAAGAAAAGTTGGCGTCCATTACCCTATCTTGCAGCAAAGGCCGAAAGATTATAATGAAAAAATGATGAATCTACATGCATTTGATGATCATCTCATATATGTAACTTTTGAAAGCCTGGTCATCTGATATAGGAAGCACAAAATGGATGCAATATAGAAATTACCTCATAATGACTTGCATCTTTTCCAATACATTATTGTTTGCCTGAGACAAAATTTCAAATCAATCTAAGTCAATCACATGCAATGGCATTAAGCTATACTCTGATCAACAAATAGACTAAACCAATGAATAAACCTAATGCTAGTCATTTTGTCACTGATTACGGTTTTTCTTTGCCATTATCACGTCATACTTGAGTCGAAAATGAAAAGAACTGTTTGCCACGGATTTTTTGGAAATTTTTAATAATTTCTATGAAATGGAAAGCAAGTATAAAATCAGTCAAAGGGTCTCATAAATAAAATCATACAAATTATTTGGATTGTGTTGAATTCCTATTGAAGATGTCCCTCACGTTCATTTCCCTTTAGATATATTTGTTTAGGTTATCCATTAGGGATACTATTTATTCAAGATTATGTGGTCAGAGTTAGTTCTAGCATTTTAAATTAGTAATCACACCTTTAAAGTGCAACTTTTGTACTTTCATCTGTTTGATCAAGTGAATAGAAGACTTTCTAACACGTTTAAACGTGGGTGCCTGCTTGTCTATCTATTTTTCACTGTTTCTTGAAGATATTCTGCGTTAATTTGGGACTGTTTAATCTTATCATAGCATTCACATAAGAAAGTCAAGATGACCGATTTGCACACCATAAGAGTGATTCCTTTCTGTGAAAAGGTTGATCAATGGCCGATTTAGATCGAAAAGTTTCTGGCAAAGGCTAAGAGATATGGATTTCAGGATTTTTTGTTAGGAAAGTCGTCAATTCCCAGGGTAGACGATGTTTTTCTAGGAAATTTCGGAGGAAGGAAAGAAGATGATTAAGTTGAATGAGACAGCATACACTGAACTCATTCTTTCTATTGATGTTAAAGGATGCAAGACAAAGGATTTTCCTGATGGAAATACGGCCAGTGCTTGGGAAAAACTTAAGAATAAATGTGAAACAGTTTCCGCACCTTCAATAGTTAAAGCTGGACAAGCAGTTCAGGGAATCAACTCTCAAGAAAGGCCAAGACCCTGAAGTTTGGATTACTGAATTGGAGGAGATTTATGTTAGGCTTGATGATAAGGGTTCAAGCATTCCAGAAAATTAATTCATGATTCATGCATTGAATAATCTAACAGCGGACTACAATCTTCAATTCGCCTTATTGGAGAAGAGAATTGGAGATAAGGAAAGGCATTTAACGGTTGATGAGATTAGAGCAGAGTTGAGTCTACGTTTTTAAAGATTAACTATGAAATCTGCCAGATATGAAGATGGTGAAGTACTAAAGAACATGCACATTTAGCAGTCAGTTTAACGGTAAATGCCAAAATTGTGGACAGATTGGGCACAAGTCATTTCAGTGCAAAAATCGTTCAAACCAGAATGATTCAAATAAAAATCATAGAACTGCAGGAAATTATTGCACTTACTGCCGTAATCGGGCCATATCAAGCCTAACTGTTTGAAATTAAAGAAGAAGGAAACCCGATGCAATAATAATCAACCCAGTAGCAACAATAACAGTAATCTTGACCGGGGGAAAACCATGACTCACTAGATATGGTGTAACAATGTTAGCATCCTAGGATCGAGAATCAGTGTACAAATAGATCGGCCACCAGTTCATTTGTGATTATTGAAAAGATAAATTAGTTCTAAAAGTAAAAATTAAGCCATAAAATAACAATTTGTGTTATAGTGAGACTAATAAATTACTTTTCTAAAGCAAGTCTTTCCTTGACAATCCTTTGGATTGAATTACCCTTCCAAAACATCTTTCCAACTGTTTGTGCCAAAGATATTCTAATATGTACCTTGAGTTATCAAACATGGTAAAGATTTAATATCCAACGTTCTTCCATGGCGAATCCTTGCCTGGATGATCAAAAATGGCAATAAAAGATAAATCGAACGGAAAGCTAGATGTATAACATCAGTTGATAAAAATATCTATTAAAATCAGGATTTGAACCCAAGGTGAATTTTATCAAGAAAATTACCTAACCAGTTCACTTGCTAAGGTTAAAATTAAAGCATATAAATAGTCACAATATCTTAATACTCCACTAATATCTGAAGGTACATCTTGCAAAGTCTTCATCTTCCTTAAACATTAATATCGTTTTCTTTTCAATAACTTTAAAAAGAATTTAAACATATATCGTAAATATTCCTAAATATCCAAAATATCTTTCGCTTCTGAATCTCCGGCACCCGATATAACCACTTCTTGACTAAATGTTGGAAACTATAATTACTTAAGGGCTTTGTCAGAATGGCACTGTCATTCTCTTCACTCTTTACATACGCAAACCTCATTACTTTAGCTGCAATGGCCTCACATACTCTATGGTAGGCTATTGTATTTTGCTCTTCTTCAAGACACTTGAAGGAACTGATGTAGACAAAGCTACAGACATATTATCACCTCAGATCAAAGTCGGTCCTTCTAATTCCACACCTAATGACCTAAGCATGAAAAGTATTGCCACTAAGAGTTCTGTAGATGTTCTTGCTGCAACTAACTCTGAACCGTAAGTTGAAGTCGCTACAGTCTCTTGACAATACCTGTGATAGATCTTCTGGTTAGTCAATCATGTGCATGGTAAACATCTACATTACTTGCACTGGTTGCTTGGCTTGTACTGTTGACTTACCCCGTAGACTTTCTTTATTATGTTGATCATGACATATGGCATTTGATCTAAGGAAGTTGTAAGATTTTATAAAAGACCTATCTCTAACTAGTTCTTCAAATACTGTGTCAACTATACCAATGTTATGAGCATTCTGAACAAATCAACATTTCTTATGATCATCTTCATCATCATCCCATGATGTCTGTCCAAATAGAACAAGTTCTGTAAAGGCATCTTCATAGTCTTGGATCCATTTAAATAAACCTCCCGTATAACGCCTGTGGAAAACGGTAGTGATGACATTTTCAAGTTTCTTGATCCTAACATTTCGATTACTATCCGTTTTCAAAGTATGCTGCTTGGAAGTCTGGATCAAAAAGATAAGTTGCACCAATGTTTCCAAAGTGTCCTTCAATATTATTCCTAAAAACTTCAAAACGATCAAAACTTCCATCCCAAATGACTCTAAGATTAAGCACTTGGTGTCTTCCACTATTTGTAGCTGCTCCAGCCATTACTCTTGCCTTAAATGAATTCATAAAGGTATTGGGATGGTCCGTCATTTGATGGAGATCTTCATTTAGAAACTCTGGGTTCCCTTCCAACTGATCTGTAGTAATCTCGTACAGTTCTTTCGTGCTTCTCCTAATTCTTTAAAGCCTGGGATTAGAATAAATGCATGGTTGAGGTGCTTAGGATAAACATCTAACGGGATAGAAGACTTAATGCCCATTGATTTAAGGCTAGTGTAGATATTTGCTGACATTTGATCCATTCTTCTTGGATCTTTTACAAACTGTAGATCCAATCCATGAGACTTGTGTGATCAAATCTTCTAAGTAGTCCACTAGTTCCTTGAGTCCAGTCATAGTATCAGTTGGTTAATCCATACGAAAGTGATGGCAAGGGGAATGTTAAAAATGAAAAGCTTGAAAATGCCATTACAGCAGGCTAACATTGCCATTATTAAAGGGCTGTTTAAATGGGTACAAAACTACGAAGATGCATTCACAGAACTTGTTTTACTTGGCCAAATGATGATGACATCAAGAAACGTCGTCTGGTACAGAATGCACAAAATATTGGTTTGATTTATACCTTCTTTTAAGCATTAGCCAATGATATGCCTTTTCCAGAATCATTTATTTCCTTGGATCACATGCCATCAGACATGATCAACAAGCTAAGGAAAAGAATGCAAGACAGATTCCTGCTACATACCAACCTATGGGTAATACCAAGAATGATGAGGTTAAGACTGTTTTGGCACTAATTAATGAGCTGCAAAATCAAGACTCAATTGGTTCTGATGAAGAAATAGACAATTCCATGGCTTCAAAAACGGCAATGGTATGTAAATTTGCACAAGTACCTCCAGAAATCTGGATGACTTTTTCTGTAGAAGCAAAAAAATGATTGTTAAATGAAAAAAGCGCCAACAACAGGAAGATGATGAATTGAAAAAGTCAACAAATAGGAAGGATGTCATCAAAGTTCCTGAAAAATATAGATCCAATTCCAATTCCTTCAATATGCCAAATCAATATAAAAGGAAAACCTGTGCATTTAGAATTCTATGCTGATGCTGTCCAAAAGACTAATGTTGATGACTCTATCTTAGTAAACACAGATCCTCGCTTTAGTAACGCTCTGTCTAGCAAGATTGGTCATGAAAGATTGTCACCTTATTTTGCATTTAAACCACATGATACATCAGACGCTATGACAGACTACACAATTAGCCAATTCTACTATTCAGTATCCTATGCGACATCATCTTAAAAGCGGTTTCGAGGGTTAAGGCATGAGACGTTAAATGCAATTTAATGACTTTATATGAAATGAACAATATTCAGTTTGACATGATTAGATTAGACTAAGCTTCACTTGATTCAAGTGTTTTGATTGTTCTCTTGTAAGGGCATTTAGCGAGTGTCTCTATGCCTGTTGAGTACTACCCATTTTTGAACATCTGGTGTAGTAGGCATCAGTTATGTCAAACATATTGTTGATATTCAACTTTAAAAAATGTCATTTTCCAAATTGGATAATCATTGAATATATGAAGTCACCTTGGATTGTTTAATAATTTGATTTATGAAGCAATTATGGATTCTGAATTGTCAGATTTTGAAGCCATCATTATCCATTGCGTTGGTTCTTTTTTTAATTTCTTCCATGAATTCTTTTCATGGCTACCTGTGCTTGCCTTGTCAACGGTGCAACTTCAAGTTCATTGCCAGGGACAAAATTGACGTCAAAAACGATCAATGCCGTGAGCGGAATGTCGCATATGAAGGAACAAAATTCTACACGAGTACAAATTTGAGAACGCATCAAATAAGAACTTCATTGAAAAATTGAGAACGCATCAAATAAACTCATTAATTTACAACCGAAACTAGTGCAGAGAACTTAGTTTTAGTCCTAGGCTTGATATTCCCTCAATAAATACGGCTCAAAACCCTCCATATTCATAGTCTTCCCCTTTTTTTATTGATTCTGGTAACTCATGAGAAGATCCACTGTCATTCTTGCATTCACGTCACTCATGGTATGTTAGATGTCGACTAACATCCTTTTGGCGTTCAATTCAAAATACTAACTATGACGTAAAATCTTCTTGCTTGTGCCAAATACATCGGTGGTTGAACAGGTATACTCCCATGGTCAGGCCTCATTGCCAGAATGTACATCTGTCATTGCTCTCTTCCTAGATTGTTATGTGGCAAATCAAGAAACCTGCGGACAACCTTGTGCCGTCGCTGTGGATAAATTTTTTGGAGAGCCTAATTGTGATAATATACAAGAGTATTGTACTACTCTGTCCTGCTGTGTTCCTTGTATATCCCTTGGAGCCGATGTCGTTAATTGTGAAGCCAAAATTCTGTCCTGTAGCGATATCTGTCCAAGAGAGCAATCCTTACCAATACCCTCTAAGCCTTCCAAGAAACCGTCGATTCAAAAGCCTTCTAAGAAACCGTTTGCAAAAAGGCCCACAATGAAACCTACAGTTATTAGACTTACGAAAACACCAACAACTAAGAAACCAACCAAGAAGCCTACTAAATAAGTAATAGCCATTCAATCTTTAATGGTTAAGTCTAGCTACCAAAATAAATGGTTGCAAAAGAGATTACCATGTGTATTGTGTTCAGGTGCATAATTTAGAACATGTAATAAAAAAGCTCCAACTTAGTAAATGCAAGAAATAAGCCTAGTTATTTGCATCTCATTTTTATCCAAATTAGTATGGCTGCACTATTCAATTTGTTGAGTCCTGAAGATGTGTGATACAATATTAATTAAGGAGAATGTTGTATCGCGCATGTGCGAAAATGCCAACCACTAGGAAAGCAACTAAGAAATCTAGTAAATAAGTAGTGGCCATGCAATCTTTAGAGGTTCACTCCAGCTAACAAAAATGATTGATTTCCAAAGAGAATGGAAGACATAATTAACCCTAAGTATTTGTGTTCAAGTGCATGAATTAGAACTTGTAATAATTATAGAATGCAATAATAACAAGGCTACTAGTTCGGTCATTTACTGCATCAATGTTTAAAACGATGGTTTACAACCCATTGTTTACCTTGAATGGATCTTGTTCATTTTGTTGAGATGATTTGTCATCCAGTATTATTTCACACAATACAAGCCAGAGACTACATAATAACCTTCTTGATCAAATTTATGGGTGCCTTCAATGCCAACATCTTCCATCGATTCACGAAGAAGGTTTCTTATTTGCACTTTCCTTTTATTTGAAGTCCCTTGAATGGAGTAAAACCATTGTTGACTGGGTAAACAAAGATTTCAGTGGTAAACGAAATTCCAAAATTTATTGCTGGTGCACAAGATGGCTTTTTTCCTCAAAGTGAAGTTGTAAAAATTGCCTTTTGATAAAATCCGCTTTCGTCACGTGTGAAAGAATAGCCAACGTGTAACAATTGATATTGGATGTATGGATTGCATCTCAGTGATCAAATTCAACTATCGGCCCAGCCTTGTTGAATAAGTGACTTTATTTGATTTTCTTTCGTAGATTCATAAATGATCCCATGGAATGAGATTCAGGAGATTTCAAAGGTGACAGTTGGTGTTGTTGTCCTAACAATTGTAACATGCCTCTTCCGAAGGCTTTTCCAATATGCCAGTACGTATCCGCTCGACCATTGTAGTGATATTCTCCATTGTAGGCTGTGCCATTTTCAACCACACTGGGTGCCGTACGAACAAAGAGGGACGTTGCACGGAATTCGGCAGACTGTGCCACTCGACGCTCTGCCGCTCGCATGGCAAGGACACGATCAGAACCTCTGCCTTTTGGATGAAGTCCATGCATACCTAATTCTCCCACAATCACCGGTAGGTTAGGAGACTCCAAATCCAGTCGAATCGAACGTATCAAATTTGCCAAATTGAATTCGTATTCCTTCACCATATCCAAATTCAACATATCATTCCAGCCCTGAAACCATACCAATCCTGCTAATGTGTAACCTTGACCTCCTCGGTTGTAATTTGGAATGATATTTGGCAATTCATTGTCCAAGGTGGTCTGGATATCTGTAATCATCTGTCTGTATTCCCAACCATAATACATGGGTTTGGTTCCCGAATAATTTCCGACACCTGAAAGTGGTGGGCGAAAGTCAATAGCAAGGTTCCTACCACCATAGGCAGCTTTGAGTAATAGTATTGGTTGCTGATGACGACATGGAAGGCGGGAAAAATAATCTCCCAAAACCCAACCAAATTCCAATTCCGGACCGATGTGATCTCCATCGGCTGCGCCTAGACCAGCTCGTAGCTTTCCTACCTGATCACCAAATTTGATATACACATCATCTCTTTCAGCCCAATTGTTGGATGTATAATTCCACAAATGTTCGTATTCCTTGCGTGTTGTTGTGTCATTGATTAGCAGTCTTAGATGGTCTAAAGATCCCATTCCGACCATATTTGATTGTCCATCGAGTAAGAATACCTGAACTGGACCTTGTTTGCAGTCATCCTGGCCTGCGGTGATACCACTAATTCCCCAAATGAGTATCAAAATTCTCGCGATGAAGAACTTCATGGGGTGATAGTGAAGTTAATCCTGTTGGAGATGGAAAATTACAAGGTTAGTGTTCAGAGGAGAAGAAAAATCTTCAGGATTTTTCGTTAGTTGTGTGTTGTGTGTATATGCGTACGAAACAAGTAGAAAATGAACTTGGAGAAATCGATCGAATCGTGAAATCGTCGCGATTAGCTCATACTTTTAAAAGAATCTTAGGAAACATTGTTTGTCAACCACTTTGTGCAATCCTATTTACACCTTGACTTGCTCATAGTAGAGCATCAAAGATATAGGCAGATTAAACAGGTCTGTATCTCAGGTTGGTAATTCAACATTCTTTTAAAAGTACCTTGATTTGAGGACAAATCAATCCCGATAAGATTACCAAGACATTATCTGCTTGAAGAAGACACACAGTGCAACACCTAACCTAACTTCTTTGGATTCAAGAATGAATAGCAAGGGAGGACAAGGACAGAACAGAAAGAAGGGAATGAAAGAAAAGGCTTTCCCAGCCATCAAGCTAAGACTGTGAAGCCCGACATGAGACAATCCCTTTTAGATTACAAATGCTATTTAGGATCTGCCACCCAGGCATCTGACTTTGAAACAACTACTGAGTTTATAATTAACTATATAAAGAAAACATTTGATTATGGAAATGATATTGGCACTTCTTTAAAGGAGTTAACAGTATCAGATTCGGAAAAATGGAGAGCAAAGATGAGGGTAAGCACGGCGTTGAACAGCTCGTGAGGTACTAGAATCTCATTTTGGTGGGCCAATTGTTATCCCAAAAATAGTTGAAAGTATGCCTGAAAATGACCCAAATGATTTAGCAATGATCAAAAAGTGTCAGATGAAAACTTTTGAGGGTTTCCTAGCATTCCTCTACCTTGAGAATGCGGATAAATCAAGGTATGGGTCCATTCTCAAAGGCCTAAATACACAGCAATCCCTGGGGAATGACCAATACCCAAAAACTATCAGTGAGGCCAACAATTTATTGAGCAATCACAAGCTTGATATACCTCTCAAGTCCAGAAAAGAACAAGATTTCAACAAGCCAAAGAGCAGCACACAAAAGGAAAGAGACAATTCAAATGAGCAAGAAATTACTCTATCCTTTGCTCAGATGGAGGGTAAGTGCTACTGTTGTGGCAAAGCAGGTCATAGGTCAAATACGTGTCGTCACAAGGTAGACCTAAAGCTGAGTGGGCAATAAGCAAGGCACAACAGAGCTTTGCACAGCCTCAAGTCGAGCAGTCAAGTACATCTGTGGGAACAGCTCAGCAATCACCTAATGATCAGCAACCTTCTGAAAACAGAGTATCTACGGGATGGGCAGGAGCACACATACCTTTTGGATTTGCTCAAGTGGACATTATGCGCACATCGATCCTGCTTGACAATCAATCAAGTGCTACCATCTATTGTAACCCAATAATGGTCAAAAACATCCGTAAAACAAATGATTGCTTAGATAAATGCCGGAATTCTATCCACAAACATGAAGTGTGACATTCCAGAATGGGGTGAAGCATGGTTTAATCCAAATGCTATCACAAACATTTTCAGTTATGCTGAAATGGCCAAGAAGCATCGTATCACAACAGATTCAGCCAAAGACAATGCCTTTATTGTGCATCTTCCAGATAAGCAAATCAGATTTGAGCCAACTGCAAATGGACTCTATGTTTATGTTCCAAACTTTAAACAAAACCATAAAACGGAAATTCAAATGCTTTCTTCTGTTGATGAAAACAAGATGTTCTTTACAACTTCACAATTTGAAAGAGCAAAAAGGGCTCGAGACTTATATCATGCATTAGGGACTCCATCAGTCAATGATTTTAAAGCAGTTCTAAGAATGAATGCTATTGCCAACAATCAGGTTACAACAGATGATATAAATTTAGCAGAAAAAATCTTTGGCCGTGATATTGGTGCTATCAAAAACAAAACTACAAGGAGGAAGCCGGTACCAGTTGTTGATGATTATATTGATATTCCCAGGGAGCTCATTGCTTCACAATATGCAGTAAAATTATGTGTTGACTTAATAAATGTTAACGGGTTGAATTTTGTCACAACAATCTCAAAAAATCTTCAATATAGAACAGCTCAATATATCAAGGATAAGACTCCAACAGAATATACCAAAGCACTGAATGAAGTTATTCAAGTGTATAGCAAAGGTTGATTCCAAGTTACACCTATCCTTTGTGACAATGAATTTAAGCCTCTCATGACATATTTTGCACAACACAGTCAAGATATTCATGTTAATTATACAAGCCCAAATGAACATGTGCCAGAAATTGAGCGAAGTATTCGTGTCATCAAAGAACGAATTCGTGCAACTTATCACCATCTACCATAGTAACTGGGTCATCTTTTCCAATGATACTTAGTGGCTCCCAATTACAGGAGTTATCTTCCCATTTAACAAGAACCTTTAACTGTCCTTCAACTCTACGATGATCTAGGATTTCCTTGAAAGTCCAAAACTTTTCACCATGAAGTTCACTTTTGATCTCATCTTGATGTTGCTTCTCAAGATGGGCTAAGATTTGGTTGAAGGCTAAAATATCCTCACGAGAACCATCACCCAATGAAACATGATACTGTCTCCAGCCATCATTGACAGGTTCACCATTTTCATCAATATCAAAGTTATCAGAAGCTTCTTCCACAATTTTGGCACGGTGTACAGAACCATCTACTTCACGTTCACTTGGGTATGTAAGTCCAATAATGTTTGAAGGGGTAAATACAGGGACCTTACCGTCAGTTGACAGAACAATCTTGGATTCACTCTCCCCATCAGCTGAAGTATCAGGTACAGGTCTTACATCAGCACGCTGGTTGGGATCAAGAGGGTCATCAACAGGTCTTACATCACTATGCGCAATCACCATATGGGTATCATCAGTTAACACTAAAAATGTTAAGGCATCACCCACATTTTCTGCAATTCCAACAAAGCGAACACATTTTTCCTTTGAATCAGGGAAAGGATTTCCAGGATCGAGGTAAAGAATAAGCTAGTAGAAATAGAATAGCAATAAAGCACTTATCTGGGGTGGTTCCAAATCCAACATACATAGGGGTTTGACCATTTAATGTAGCATGTGCAAATTGGTTCAGAATGTATACAACATAAACCATACACAATAGCCACAACTCAAGGGGTGCACCAACACAATCCATTGTCATATTGGTCATTGACTTTATTTCTTGAATACGTCTTTCAACAGGATTCTGATTTTGGTAGTAGGGTTTTGAATATTTATCACCTATGTGATACTGGTCTATGATCTCAGTAACTGCCTTGGATATTTCTTATTTGGCATTATCTGAAAATAATCCTTTCATAGCTCCAAAGCTTTGAATAAAATCCATCAAAACACTGGGGAACTTGGACTCTGTTTTCATGGCATGCACACTTGTAAACATGGACTTCATTCCCACAAATAACTGGGCACAAGTTGAAGCATCATGAGCTGTAGTATTTGCAAAGATAGTATCTGTGGCATAATCTTCATCAAGGCGTCTCACATTTAAAGCAGGGAAACGACTTTGGAAATGCCTGCAAAGGGGTAAACAACTTTCTTGAACAGCATACTGCGTGGTGGCTTGGAAAGTATCACGTATAACTTCCCATGGCTTCCAATCAAAATATTTGCGTAAGTTGGGCCAATCACAATTCTTCCTACAGCTTTGTGTTGGGTTAACATATACTTGCAATAACAAATCTTCAGCCTCTGCACCAGCAATATCTCCATCTCCAACATAAGGATGGACACTGTAGAATTCATCAGAATCCAAAGCATCAGGGTCAATAGTTTTTTCCTTGAACCATTCCTCATCATCATCAGTATCATGCAACTCATCTGGATTCCACTTTAATGGGGAAGTCATCTCTACATGGATTAACATATCAATTTCTTCATCAGTAGGATACTCCATTGGAAGGTACAATAATCCACCTTGATACCAATATTTGAACACATAACCATCAGGAGTTATAATCTTTTGAGTACCACCAAAATGGCAGGCTTTACAGGACACTTTCACTTTTAATCCATGGCTTTCACACTGGTCTGGACAAATGATGGATTTGCCCTTTCCATATCCAACCAAGTTATGAAATACACCAATCACTCTTTCACCAGTACTGGCAGTCAACACAGTATGATAAGTACCAATAGACAAATTTAACATCTCAATGTTATCGGTACATTCAATCACATCAACACATTGGGAATCAACAGATTCTCCCCATAGTCTCATATATTCACCAGCTAAACCATTGTTTGATCCACTATCAATCAAACCATCAATAATCCTCTCATCTGCAGTTGTACTAGCATTGACCATGGTTGGGACTCAAGTTCTACTACCAAAATAATTGGTTGCCAAAGAGATTACCATGAGTAATTGTGTTTAAGTGAATAAATTAGAACATGTGATGAAAAAGCTCCAACTTAGTAATGGCAAGAAGTAAGCATAATTACTTGCATCTCATTTTTATCCAAATTAGTATGGCTGCAATGTTCAGTTTGTTGAGTCCTCAAGATGTGTGATACAATAGGCAGAATGTTGTGTCACGCACATGCGCAAGGCTGACCAATGTATTCAATTATGGAAGGTCACGTAAATACATGTACCTACGACACATTACTTAATATTTCATGAAACAGATTGACGGACAACATTTGTAACTTTATAAAACATTTAAATTACTTCTGCTTCTAGTGAAAACGAACGAATATTGAATTATTGAGTCCATTTACCAAAGTATCACAAAAGGAATGTGTAAATGCAGTATAGATGCTGGTTGGAGAACTCCCACTCTCTCTATCAACTTGCAAGCTAGAACTTCGCCATTACCAACGCATAAGTGCTTTCTTTCAGTTATGAAACTTCATTGGTGGAAGTACATTAACAAATTGGTCAGTATTTTCAGTTTCTCTCAGTTCAAAGTACATTTAGGCCCAAACGCAGGAAAGATAACAGTACGTATTATTCGATGTGTGTGTAAATGTGATGGTTTGATAATGGCTCATCTTGATAAATGTGTATTCCTATAGTACAATATATATTCTACTCCTTGCACTGACAAAGGATGACAAATAACAGTATCACTTGCAGCAACAAGGATGGTAGCAAGAGAGTTTATGACAAGCAATCTTTCAATGAACAAGAAAAAGGCAATGAGATACGTATGCATAGAACTATATACTGTAGTTAAAGTGCGCATGGAAAGAAATATTGAACTATCCATTTTCCCCCTTTTCGAATCTTATATCTGATTATATTTCATGGCAATCAGAGCAAACGTGTGCAATTATTATTTGGCAATTGAAATATCTTTGATTCATATTTAATATTAGTGAATATTGCATTTGTGAAAGTTACATTAATAAGTACCATATGAACAAGTGTGCTTGCAACTAAACAACATACCTTCAAAGAATGCGAAGATTCCAATTATGGGATTTCAATACTTTTCCTTAGAACCTACCCTTACAAACTGAATATTGGATCATGATACATAAATAACACCAATGCCCAGTCGCAAATTTTGTTCTTGGTAAGTTTCTAGTTTTTTCATCATCGTCTTCGAAATGAATCGCAACAACGTCTAAAATTTTCTTTATTTAGGTTCTGTGTCGTGGTTCCCAACTTCTCTGTAGCAAGTACCGTTTGGTCAAACACTTTACTGGACATTTTCATCGATGAAAGGTATGATGCCGTATCAATGTCGAAAGTTAGAGGTAGTCTTTGTACTTTTCTTCTTATGTGTATGCTCTAAGGCTAAAATCTCTGGAGGTAGAAGGGTAGAGCGCCAAGCACATTTGGTGAAGCCGTATCTCAGAGAAAATCGACAGATGCGCGTTTACAAGGCGGATGGAGTTCAAGAACGAAGCCATGACCGCGACACCACTTTCCAACGAAAGACAACTGAAATCGATGGGAAAATTAAAGTGAGAATGATTAGATCAAGTGTCACTGATGATGACATGGCTCCTGCAGTTGCCCCT
>CAAAJI010000190.1:83147-93503 GCA_900642245.1 Fragilaria radians
CGGTAGGTTCCAATGTTGGATTTGCGGTAGGTTTCTGCGTTGGACTTGCGGTAAGTTCCAGTGTTGGATATGTGGTAGGTTCCAGGGTTGGACTTGCAGTAGTAGGTTTCTGCGTTAGACTTGCAGCAGGTTTCTGCGTTAAACTTGCAGTAGGTTTCTGCGTTAGACTTGCAGTAGGTTTCTGCGTTAGACTTGCAGTAGGTTTCTGCGTTAGACTTGCAGTAGGTTTCTGCGTTAGACTTGCAGTAGGTTTCTGCGTTAGACTTGCAGTAGGTTTCTGAGTTAGTCTTGCAGTAGGTTTCTGTGTTAGACTTGCAGTAGATTCCAGTGTTGGATTTGCGGTAGGTTCCAGGGTTGGACTTGTTGTAGGTTCCAGTGTTGGACTTGCAGTAGGTTTCTGTGTTGGACTTGCAGTAAGTTTCTGCGTTGGACTTGCAGTAGGTTCCAATGTTGGATTTGCAGTAGGTTCCGGGGTTGGACTTGGGGTAGGTTTCTGCGTTGGACTTGCAGTAGGTTCCAGTGTTGGATATGTGGTAGGTTCCAGTGTTGGATATGTGGTAGTAGGTATCAGGGTTGGACTTGCAGTAGTAGGTTTCTGCGTTAGACTTGCAGTAGGTTTCTGTGTTAGACTTGCAGTAGGTTTCTGCGTTAGACTTGCAGTAGGTTTCTGCGTTAGACTTGCAGTAGGTTTCTGAGTTAGACTTGCAGTAGGTTTCTGAGTTAGACTTGCAGTAGGTTTCTGCGTTAGACTTGCAGTAGGTTTCTGAGTTGGACTTCCAGTAGGAGGGCTTGTTTGACTAGGCCTATTAGTTGGAACGTTTCCTGATGGTCTTGATGTGGGATATGGCTTAACATTGAGGCATCCTGATGTGTCGCCTTTGTTCAATTTCACCATTGTTGTCTGAATCCAGTCATAAGCGCCTGACACACGGGAATACACTCCACTTCGATTGGGACGTGCACATCCCTCTCCAAAGGAAACAACTCCTAACTGAAGGGGTATACCGCCTCTAATTTCAAAAATTGGACCACCCGAATCGCCATGACAAGCATCCTTTCTGCCAGCTAAATTGCCAGCACAGAACATTGCATTTTCGTCAATTCTTCCATGCTGCTGGTTACATTGCTGGTGGGAATTGGCTGGAACACTGACCTTGAGTAAAGTATTGCTGTTGGATCCGTATTCGCTGGTGGCGCCATATCCAATCACAGTTAGAATTTCATTGGTTTTTGGAACAGCCTTCTTATCATTGAGCTGGATTGGAGGGTATTGATTTATGTCAACTGGACTATCTAACTTTAATAGCATGTAGTCATTCAAATAGGAATACCAATCGTAGCTTGGATGCATACACTCAGTTGTTACACTTTTTACCACTCCTCCAGTGTTTGCTTTGTTGCTTCCAATGCGAGCGGTGCTGATAATTCCAGCACAATGAGCGGCTGTAAGGATGATACCGGGAGCAATCAAAGACCCTCCACAACCTACATTGAGACTAGCAATAAACTTGAACTCGTTGGGGAGTGCTTGCGTTCCTCCAACAATTCGAGTTTGAAAGCTTCGAAACATTGGTGAATTGTCAAAATGGCGATTTCCATTGCTTCTAGAACCGTTTGCTGCAAGGCCATTGGCGGTAGGTGCGTCTCCAGTTGGCGCTTCTGCAGTGGGTGTGTCTCCAGTGGGTGCTTCTGTAGTGGGTGCGTCTCCAGTGGGTGCTTCTGCAGTGGGTGCGTCTCCGGTGGGTGCTTCTCCAGTCGGAGGATTAGCGACAGGTGGTTCCTTAGTTGGAGGATTTGTGACAGGTTGGGGTGTAATTGGTGCACTGGTGATCGGAGGAGGTGTCATCATCTTCATCCTTTCATCTCCTTTTCGCTCATGCCCTTTTTGCCCATCTGCATGACTGTTGGCTTTGAGGTAGGAATACGCTTTATTGGCTTGCTGGTTGGAGGTCGAGTGGTCGGAGCCATGGTATTCATCATACCCATGTCCATATTCATATCCATCTTCATGGCCATGTTCTCCTTGTCGTTCTTTCATTTTTCGTTGATTAGATGATCGATGGTGATGATGATGAAAATATCCTTCAGGAACCGACTGAGGTGGAGTCCATTCTCGTTCTAGGGATTTCTCGGAGAGAATAAAGCCCAACTGTCTTTGGACTCCCCCTCGGGAGGATGCCTCTGCTTTAAGGTGAGCCGATGCTTCATGCTCTGCATTCCATTCACCACGAACTGCGGCCTCGGAAATCGCATTAAAGAGTAGAATACCTAGAATAATACTTTGTTTTGGAACAATGAATGTCATGTTGAGGCCTATTTTGCAATGATGAGATGAAAGAAGTAAGTCGCCAATTGGAATCGCACTTCAAAATTCATACATGAACTGAAAATGTCTGCTCCCAGTACCAGTAGTTAAGAATTTCCAAGACGAAGAAGCATAATGATTATGGAATGAAAGCGATTAGATAAAAGGTTTTGGATACTTTTTGGCAAGACACTAAGATTACTGGCAAATAGATTCTTTTGATGTTTTGACCTACAGAGGTAGAGAAAATGAGTTCCCTTAAAGTCCAACAACAAACAACATTGGAAATCATGAAATTATTGTATACAATACTCTTTTCAGATTTACACTTAACCCTTAACACATCTTTTGTCAATTGCGGTTGGTCTACCGTTATCCCGATTATTTCATTAGTTGACCTTGGACAGTTACCTTGTCTTGGGAAAGTAACAATATATTTGTATGCCTTCAAATTGATTGATGTATAACAAACCTACGTTGTAAAACCCTTCCAATTATCTAAACTAGATTGTTTTCAAGTCTTTTATTTTAAACTATAGATCAAATGCACATGAAAATGCATTGCAGCATGTAAAGCAGAATAATTAAGAAAATATTAAAACTTGAACCGCAGTATATCAAACAAACAACACAGGTTTTTTTTGATTTTCACATTTGATACTAAAAGAAACAAGTGCAACAGATCAGGCAGCTTTTTGTCTGTGTTGAATTCGCAAGATGAAATTTTCTGTAAATAGAGCATTTATATGACTCCTCTTCAGCGATGCAACTCCTCTGAGTACATGATAAAACAATTCTTGTCCTATTTTACAGGGTTGTCTCTCTAGTGTGCTAAATCAGCGTTAGGAAATTGTGGCATACATGAAGAAAGTACTCTTTGACAAGAAAACGCACGCACCAATTTTTTTCACCTTTAGTTACCTTTGTAGCTGTAAGAGTCTGGGTCTTGATACTTTTTGATAATGTGGATCTATTGGATTTATCTTTTGATCCAATTGTGAGCCACTTATTTAATTTACTAATTTCTGTCTTAGCAATCCTTCAATAAAAAGCCTATACAAATATATCATTGTGAAGTTAAGCTTCTGGAAAAGTCAGTAAGGTTGCATGTGCTGTACATCAATCTGCCCCCAAAGCTGTAGAATTAATGGCAAAGGTGGACATCAACAGAACAAGGTACAGTTCAGGCTACCTGATCATCTAAGCCTTTAGTTCATTGGTCTGAGCATCCAAGAGGCCCACAGGATAGCTTCTGAGTACTACTGACACATAATACATTTCCCGTTCCACAGCACTGTGGCTCATTACTATTTATGCTTCAGGATCCAATGTTTTTGCCAGGTGTATCAGGGTTGCTTGACCAAAAGTATCACAAAACGTATGAAGGACTCCATCTCTTCATTCGGATAACGCTTTCTTTTTGTCCCCTGGTAGAATTATATGCATGCCGCTGTTATATTGGATCATATCCATTCTCCAAACATTTGACAAAGGGGCCAGCAAAATCATAATGATGTTCTCCTAAATGTGGAAAATAATTTAGATATTAAGATAGTATCCAACAAAGCGCAAACGTTCAATTTTTTACACACACCTTTCAAGTAGGCATTATTCCTCTGTGCAATAATTAAAAAGCCACCAGAATGAAGGCACTAAGACACCTAACTGCTGTTGAAATTAGGTACTTTTCTTATCACAGGTTTCCAATAGCATATATGATCAGACAACGGCAGGCCATCACTAAGATTGGTACCACTGCTTAACCTATGAAAAAAACAATAAAAGCCCTATCAGCTCTCCTTTTTAAACATTTAGGGATGGAAAGGATATAATGCAAACTTGCATAGGGTAATATCATCTGAAATCAATCTGTTATTTAGCTATACATTTCATTCATGCCCTAATTATCTCATAGCAATTATTTTGAGGTCATCCATTCACCTTTGAAATGCACATGTAATCACACATGTTCAAGTCTAAAGCAACACATATCCTGATAGCATTGGTGATTGATTGAGTATGCAATTTTATTATCCTCCATTGAACCAGCCATAAATATCGTCACCGCCACTACTGCTACTGCTGCTAAACCATGCCGAGATATCATCTCCCTCCGGTGATGAAGTCGGAGCACTTGTTACGGTTTCTTCTACAGTTGCATCGTTGTCAGGAGTTGAAAACCATGCAGTTACATCGTTTACATCATCATTTCCTTCATTCGTACTTTCACTAGTACTACCACTTGTAAACCATACCCATACATCATCATTTGCAGTATCATCGCCTGAAGGCATAGTTGCATACGTGTCGTCGCCTGCCTCTAAGGCTACAGTAGTTTCACTTGGATCCACCATATTTGAGTTTCTAGAATGGCAATTAGAAGTATCGCCATTGTTTATCTGATCGATTGTAGATTGAATCCAATCATATGCACTAGACACACGAGCATAGACTCCACTTTTGTCAGGACGAGCACATCCTGTTCCAAAGGATATTACTCCCACCAATAGAGGGGAATCTCCTTGGAGATCTACTATAGGACCACCCGAATCACCCTGACATGTATCTTTTCCTCCCTCTACGTATCCAGCACAAAATTGAATATCGTCTTGGACGACTCCAAAGTATTGCGATTGACAAGTATCATAAGGAAGTACTGGCACTGTCACTTCCATCAATGTATCACTTCCTTGCCCACCCTCCTCTGTGGATCCAAATCCCATTGCAGTCAATATCTGACCCGAAGCAGGAGTTGATGAGTCACTGCTCATCGCAATTGGTTGCCATCCATTCTCTTCCACATTTCTATCCAGGGATAGGATCATAAAGTCGTTATGAAATTCTTTTTCCGAAAAATTTGGATGTACACATATATTAGTTACACTCCTAGTAGCACCTCCTCGATTTTCCTTGTTGTGGCCAATTCGAACACTATCAATATCTCCATAGCAATGTGCAGCCGATAATACCATATTGGGAGCAATTAATGATCCACCACAACCACCCTCTAGGGTAACAAAGAATGTATATTTATTAGCCTTAACTTGTTCCCCTCCCACAACTCGACCTTGAATTGAATTTTGATCGTCGCTATTCTCCATTCCGGAAGTTACTGGATCACGTGTCATCTTTTCCATCGGTAATTTACGGTGACGGAATCGTATTCGATCCTCGTCTCGTGTTCGAGACTGCCCTCGCGGTCGAAATTTTTCATTAGGATATCGACGTTGTGCATCTATGGTGGTACAATGATAGATGATGATGATGATGAGAACGAAGAAGCCTCGTCGACAAAACAGGTTCCTAGAATGCAAAGCAATCATAGGTAATCAAAACAGTGGTGAGTTTGACAACCTTAAATTTTTTAATATTCAACAATCCTGCACCTTCGGCACAAACATATTCATGATGTATTCCATTTAGTCTTGTTACTTTCATCACCCATTATGTATTTTCTAGCCAAACAAAAGGTGAAAACATCAAATTGGCGGTTAGTAACGCTTACGAAATAGCATATTTTTGGCAACCATACAAAAATTTGGATTGCCAATTGACGTCAAATTGTTTGTTTAGCCATATCCTTAAAGTGCGTGAAGGTAGTTTGGCATGTTTGTTTAGCCATATCCTTAAAGTGCGTGAAGGTAGTTTGGCATCTTCCTACTATTGCATTCTATTGTTCGCACTTTTCTCATATTAACTTGTAGGATATGCTTGCCATCTTCACGATCACGATAACTTGTTCTTAACTAATTGTTGCTGATGTGTTTATAGTCGAGTCAAATCTTGTGCTTTCCAAGCCCACCACGTCTCTTTTTTTGTAAAAAAAACTTCGTGACGAGGTTATCGTGACGGCCATTTTCATACACTGCGAAACAAAGACTACATGAAGTTTTTGTAAACAAATACTTACCTGGTTGACAAAAATAACTAGAAAAATTACAATGTGATAATAGGTCTTCCTTGATATGACTTCTGCAACTATATATAATTCCAAGAATGCTATCGAATTGAAAATGAAAACTTTGACCTTATCTGAATCATGTAAGAATGATATGTAGACTCAAAAGTACCAGATAAATGAGCAACAATAGCTCACAATTTTATAGCAGATAAAATATATTATCCATTAGTTTTTCTTCTTGAAGCCTTCAGTTAAACTATGAAAGATAGAGCACATGATCTGAGTTGTAATTGGCGTCCTGGCAACAATTCCCTTATGTGATTTAAAGTACCTAAGTATGGTAGAGTTAAGGGCAGCTCTCCACATAACGTTCCGTCTAAAGTTATCGGTTTTTTCATGTCACTAACTCATAGTTCTCTCGAACGTTTTATAAAAAGAACAACTACAAGAAGAAACTGAATTGGTCGGTAATTTTAACTCGAGTTAGTTGTACATTGAATTTATAATTTTATACACTGAACAATGTCTTCTTCAGCGTAAGTCTTTAATACAAGGAATTT
Source organism: Fragilaria radians (assembly GCA_900642245.1). Taxonomy (NCBI): domain Eukaryota; phylum Bacillariophyta; class Fragilariophyceae; order Fragilariales; family Fragilariaceae; genus Fragilaria; species Fragilaria radians. The sequence continues at coordinate 89,914 of CAAAJI010000190.1, forward strand.
GTATTAGAGTTATGTGTCTTCATCATAATAATAATTACAATTCTTTGAAGCATTACTGCTATCAGAACGCTTCAATTTGAAGGCCTGCATTGTGACGCAATGATCTAAAGTAAATTTCTTTATCCTCTGATTCATTCTTTAATTACAGTCAAGGTATGATAAGAGCCAAGTGTTTTGGATTCCACTTGCTATTCATCTTAATATTGTTAATTCTTTCTTCAATAAAAGCCGCATCTAGCTTGACACCTTGGGGTAACTAAGAATCATCATCAAATAGGTTTATGGATGAATTATAGAGATTGACATAAAGCTTGACACCCTTGGGTAAATCATGAATAAACTGCAAAAGGGTAAATAATGAATTATAGTAATCTGAGATTGAGCCATGTCAAACAGAGGAACAAGCAAATTCTTTAATGGCCTCTTTGTCTTTGATACTTGGATTTTTCAACGAGTTATGGAAGAACTTTTTTCATATTCCGCTGTGTATTTGCAGCATTATTGATTCTTATTACCTAAATTATATTATTTTATTGCATGAAAACAATATTATCCATGTTCCACACACCAAAATACCCATTGCGAGTTGACGTGCTTTTCTCAGTTGGTTTATTCATGTGATTGCCTTTTTTGAAGTAAAAGTAAGCCTTGCATTATTGATCAAGTTGAATATACCCAATTTCACTTCTTGACCGTCTTCTATCTTAAGAACAGGCTGCTATCAAGATTAGTCTGTAAATCAACACTCTTCTGGCCCCGTCAACTAAAACATTAAAAGGACTTTTTAATTATGCATGAATATGAGAATTCATTGATGAACATATGGATCGGAATGGCTTCAATGACCTTTGTCTCCATATCCCGGGCAATAAAACGGCATTGCACTGAAATTTTTGTATCGATGCTTCAAAAATAATTTTTGTATTCTACTGATATTAGATTTCCTTCACATAACCTCTCGTTTCCACTCTTAGATAATATCTCGAAATTGGCCTTACCATACGCTACATATCTTTCTTGTCTTGACATTTTTATGAAATGCGCTATGCTCTATAGCCACTTAACTTGGTAACAAATTGAATTGAATTCCATGACATTGTCATTTCTGAGTTATGATAATTCAGTGTTAATTTACAAGTCATATCCTAACTTGTCAGAGTTATTTGGCTCAAAAATTGATCAATTACATGTGGAGATCGAGGACCTGGTTGAAGGCTATTTTGAGGCAACCTCTCCCGTTCATCTGAATATTGTTCTAAAATGAAAGAAAATTGAAGTTTATCATTCACTGTCACACCAATCATTCATGTTGCGTGTATATCTATCTTCATATACGATATCATTTCTTTACACAACCAACTCCTTCTGTCGTAGTGATTCCACCTCCTTGTACATAAAATTGTTCTTCGTCGAGTATAACAACACCCTCTGGATGAAGATGCAACATTTCTTGAACACGTCGATCCCATCGAGGACTATGATGGGGGAATACACTTCTCCCGACACTGCCATCCATCAAATCCAATCCCTGTAACGCTGTTGGAAGCTTTCGACAATCCCACCAGGTTCCATGGCCAGGATCATCCCAATTTTTCCATTCACAAGTACGAATCGTATGACCTGCTACAATTGATCCGGCACTTGCTCCAACCAAAAGTCCACCACGTGGAAAAAATCGCTCGACAATGGCCTGATCCAAACCAGTCCGTCGAAGTTGGTACAAAAGATAATATGTGTTGCCCTGTTCTAAGTATACGCATGCTGCGTCGTCTAATAAATTGGCAGCTCCGCCATCAAGTAACGTTGCGAGCTCAACTCCTATTATCAAGGGAGATGTATCACTCGATGCAGTAATGGATTGCCACTCGCGTTGCATGGATTTTGTCATTCGTTGAACAAAGGATGATGACGATTCTTCTTGTTCTGAGCTTGCATTCTGCCGCGGCTCCAGTAATGCATCAATTATGTAGATACATGACGTAGACTTTGTATCCTGAGCAGCTCTTTGGTAGAGTTCATTGGCAGTCAATTGCATCGCGCGACTGACAAGTCCCGATGATGTCAATAGCAACCGTCCGGTGGATGAAAGGGATGATCCATCCTCACAAACAGAACTATCATGACTAGAGCTATCCACACGACTGGACATAGCACCTGCAGTAAATGTTAAAATAATGAGAATTAGGCAGATCGAGGAAGCGCATACGGAAAGCACGCGAGGCGTGGACATCTAATTTGAATTTAATTCAAATTAAAGATAACTTCTTCCGCAAAACGTAAAGCAACAAGGTTACGAGATTCACAGATATTGTTACTGAGAAATATGTAGATGGATAATTTGATTAAGATTTTACTGATTTGATATTCGTTGGATGACTATTTTGAATCCTTTACTGGTTTAATAGTATGCAGTTTATTCGCAGCCACAGGACATGTGTACGATACAAGAATGCTTTTGTTCAATGCATGCAAATTACAGGAAAGTACAAGTTAAAAAAAAGATTATTGTTATTGTCGGAAATACATGTTTTTCGCAATCTTCCAGAACTAGCTTTACTATCCCAAATAACAACCGTTGTCGACTCTCTTTCTTTACACCCTGGTTACTATCCAGATATTATTCGGGAGAACAATCTTCCATCTATTTCCCCTTCATTCTCCCATTAAATATTGAAGCTTTGTGGTTCATTGTCGCATTAAATCTTCATTAAAGATACACTTATCCATCACCAATAGTCTGCTTTATTCTTGTCGAATAACAGGAAGAATATTTTTTTAATGAGGCAGCTAGTTTATTAACCCAGCACATGCGCCTAAAACAGAAGCATCCAGAAATGATAACTGGAAATAGCAAAAGAGGGCACATTGAGGTGCAGCATGTAATATTGAGGTCAGTATGAATTTGAAGAAACATTTTTGAATGTCAATTAGTGTATTACCTCTAGACTAATCTACTCAGTATCCAAATGGCTTTGACCATTGCAATTAGGAATTGAACTGAAGGTTTATTGATTATGTTAGTGAAAGCCTAGATGGAGCACATATTCGATCAAATGTTAACCACAAAAGAGGATGTCAATCTGGAATCAAGATTGTACCTGCCATTCATCAAGTTGCAGCCACAATACTTGGTCAAGAAATAACAATAAGACTGCTTCGATTGACAGCAATAAGTAACACAAGATTTTGAGTCATTGGAAAGAGTCGAAAAGGCATGTAAGGAAAAGACCATCTATATCAGGTTGGTCCAAGAAAACTGAGAAGAAACTGGGGTTTAGAAGTAAGTTTCATATCCTTTATGGAGGATTAGGTCCATGCTATATGATGCAGGACTTGAAGGAAGACTACTCAAGGAATTTGAATCAAAAGCCTTCAACAGTGACATGTTACAATAATGTCTTCGTGAATCTCTCCCTATGAAGTTAATGACGAAGGAGATATAGAAAGTAAACAATCTCGAAATTGGAAGTTATAAGTCATATCAGATGTCCTCACAAAGAATCACACAACTTATAAAGGGCACAATATAAAGTTTTTGGGAGAATGAACAATTAAGTTGTTGTCTTATAAGTTTTTGGGAGAAGTAAGGG
>CAAAJI010000191.1:0-20883 GCA_900642245.1 Fragilaria radians
TTTCCCAGTATTTGGATCGTCCCAACAAGCCTTGCTTGCATCTGAGCTGCCACTCCCCTCTGTGTTGCTTGCAAAGCTAACTGTCTCTATATTTGGTTCATCGATGACAACCATGGATTTGGATGCATGAGTTGTATTTTTGAAGCAGAAAATGCTACGGAAAATGCAACTATATTGTATTCTTTGAAAGTAAGCGTAATATTTCTGAAACTCCGTTAAATCTACGTAATCATACCAGATAATAATGTAAAATTAGGCATAGTACAAGGTGAATGAAGATAAATGTGTTGTGGAAATTTACAAAAAATACAACGTTGGTTGCATAACCCACATGTTACACATGTGTCTTTATTTTGGGTAGATTTTTTGTTTTTAGATTCTGGTCCATTTTTCACTACTTTTGGTATCTTTTACTCATAAGAAAACTCCAGATCTTCGGGAAAAGATTCAATTGCATTGTAGAAATTTCAGCAATCATCTCTTCTGGCTGACAATACACAATTGTTAATTCTCCTACTTTGATACAATAATTATCAGGCATTCAATTGTTGTGTTTTCTTGAATTTTATGTATCACAGAGAGTCACTAACCTTATACACTAACAGTTACAGAAAATTTCTGAATCACAGTACTTTTGGCAGGACTTCATTGACTATGCTTAGCTCTGCTTCTGTTAAACATATTTTTATTTTGCTGACTAGTCAATGTAATATTTAATGCCATTTTTCTAAATGGCATTTCTCCTCCTGCATAGCTTTCCACATCAGGATAGACTGCAACAGATGCATCCATTTTTACCACACGCAAAGAATTCACATGCCTAGTAAAATGCATTTACTCACGTAACTTCAGATAGAGTAAGCACTCTAATTTGGTCTAGTTTCAGTGCAAGAAGTTTTTTGCTTTTACATTCTAATGCAAGCTCCAGACACTTTAATTGAGAAGCTGATAGATTGAAACAAATCAATGCTGAATTTTGATGCAAAGGAGTGTGAGAAAATTAAAGCAACATTGGAAATGATGCTACATAAATTGTTTACAACTTGGAATGCAGTGTTACGTTTAGAGAATCCAGACACTTAATCTCTTCGGCTGTCAAATTTGCTTATGGGTTTTAAACCTTTAATCATTATTTATCATTGAATGGAAACGTTTGCCTATTTATGCATCACAATATCTGTCATAGTTTATCTGCATTGGCTAAGGATATCTTGAGAACCATTCTTGTTTGGCTATGTTAGCTACTGTGATAGATTTTTTCATCATACTGGTGTTTTTCAAGCCAACCACTTGCTAGGTCAATCATTGCAACACATTTGCAAATGAGATCCTTTTTTCCTTTTCTACGGATTGTGCATGGTCCTATTTTGTCAATACACATTTTGTCCCAAGGGATTGCTTCTGCCTCCTTTGGTGGCAGCCATCCATTCTTTTAAGCTTTACTTTCTTTGGCCTTTTTGAACATGTTTGCACATCGTTTATGATCTGATCCCTCATCTTGGGCAAAAATAATGTTAAGAAATAGCTTCTTCTGCTCTATGAATTCCTGGGTGACACAGGGTAATTATAATACATCTTCGTTGTAGAGGGTAATTGATTTAATCCTTGTTGATAACTGAAATTTCCGTTGAATCTTGAGAGCACTTTGGCACTTGTAAACAAGATCTTGTTGGTCCGTTTTAACTGCCCTGTTAGTTCAAGTACGTAATCTTTGGTTACGCTAAGGTTTAGCTTGTGTGTTTAAATATTTGTTGATGGACCTTTTTTACTTAAGTATTTCGAAAGGTAAACTATTCTGAGGTTTGTGAATTCAAAACGTCAATACTAATGCTACCTTTTTTCTTTGAAGTCCATATATTGCGCATGAAGGGCTTGGGTAGATCAATGTAATTGCTGTTTACACCCAGTAATGTTCTTACCATGGTTGAATAGAATACAACCCCTGTGCTCTATTTGAAAAAACAGCACAAATGTGATATATTCGGGGGTATAAGTTGCAACTTTTTGATTGGTCAGGATTTCGCAGTTCCTGTAGAAGAATCTGGAATTTTACATTTTTACGTATTTTAAAAGATTATGACCATTACAAATTTAGCAGCAAAAACACTATCATAATAATAACAAAATCTCTTATTTATCCATCTTCTTCATTCATTGTAGATACGAACTGTGATTGGTTTTGGGTATTGATATAATCAACACAAGAATGCTAACCTATCGTAGAAACAAAGTTAGAACAGTTACTCTCTTTTTAATTTTTTAATTGTTCTGACGGAGATGACATCAAAGAGAAGGAATTACTCTTTGGAAAAAAATTGGATAGAATCAGATCATATGAAAAAGGAGTTACTGGAAAAGGTCTTCCAGCCATTGCAAAAGCAAATGGAATAAGCATTGAGACATTGCAAGGTTGGCTAATATGAGAGAAGAACTTGAAGCAGCATTGTTTAATACTGATGTTGAAACTTGAAAGGCAAGATGTTTGAATGGCGGCGGGCATCCTGAAAAGTATGCAGAATTGCAAGAACAGTTGCATAGTTGGATATTAGAAAACAATGCAAAGGGTCTTTGTGTTAAAGATCGCTATATTCAACAAAAAGCACGGATTTTGTTAAAATGGCTCCACACAGATGTGCAGGCAGGAGAAGAATTTAAAGCCTCCTCAGGATGGCTCTCTAATTTTATAAATAGAAAGTGCCTTGTTTCTAGAAGACAAACCTCATGTCAATCACTACCAGGAAATGCAGATGATATTTGTTGTTGATTTATTCAAGAAGTTCATAATATTATTGAAAAAAACGTATTCAGATTAAGAACATTGTCACTATGGACCAAGTACCCAGATAATTCGAAACTGAGCCAAAATCAACAATAACAACTAAGGGAAGTCGTGAAGTGTTGATGCATAAAGGGGGAACGGTCACATTTGCTATTGCTGCTGAAGGATTTATGCTAAGTCCACATATTCTTTTCTGTGGGTTAAAAAATAAGCCAGCAGTCCCCATTGATATTCTTGTTGATATGAATAAGACTGGAATGTGGAATGATGACATACTGCTTGATTTTACAAAAAACATTATCCTAAGTCAACAAGAAACTGTATTTTATCGTGATCCAGTTCTCTATGTTATAGATTCTTACGGTGTGCATCTCAACCTTGCAAAATCAAAGATTCTGAAAACAAATAACGTGTTTGTTGCAATTGTACTACCAAATATGGCAAACATTTTGCAACCATTGGATGTTGCCATAAACCGCAGCTATCAAGCATACTATCAAACATGTTATGATAGTTACATTGCGCAAACCTTGGAGGATGCATGCCTGCAAACCAAAGCTGGAAATCCCAAAGTACCATCATATATGGCAGTTAGCAACTGGACGCTGGATTGGATTAAGGCAACGGCACAGGAATGCATTCAAAACTCATTTACAATAACAGGATTGGTTCCAAAATGTGACTTTGAATTGGCCAAACTACATCAGCCTCTTAAAGCACTATCTGTTTTTACGTATGCAGTTGAATGTCCAACTAGGAATTTTGTTCTAGGCAAATCCGGTGACTACTACGCAATTATAATCCTGGATAACTAAGGTAGTCTTATATTTAAATACAACACAATCGTGTTATATAAAAAATGGTGTTATATTCAAACATAAGTCTTAATGTTTTCAATTTCTGCTTTTTTCATGAAACTTAAACATAATACAATTCTGTTATATTTGGGGGAAGACGGTAGCATCGATCCTCTCAGACAAACTTCAAGGTAATGGAATTCGTTTTCGAGCAATAAATTTGGGACGAAAAACTTGTTTTGTACCTAGGAGATGTCTCGTATTCGCAAAAGATAGCGTCCTTTTTGAAAACCGGAATCACGCTTCGGTTCTCCTTTTTCCAACGTGTATTCACACTTTCTCAACCAACGAAGCAAACATTTGAATGTATCCCTTGATGCAATCCATGCTTCAAGATGATAGAATTCATGACGTATCATTGGAACTAGAGAGGATTCGTGACTTACGTCGACGAGGGTATCTACAACACGAAACGGAATTGCTTCATCATCAAGTCAATGTCGATCACATTCGTCGTCGGCTTCGCAAGTTATCCCAACCAATGGAAACCGAAACATATTCGCACATACTTGAGGAAATGTATGCCCGTGAATTTCTTCGAGGAGGAAGTGAGGTATCACATCCTATCTTTCGTCCTTTGGATGATGTTTTACGACTTCAGGCGAGCATATTGAGAGCAACACATTGTTGTGAGGTATTTCACAAGCAAGTGAAATTAATCAAGTCTCAAGGTAAGAAATTCATCGAGAGTATTCAAATGGATTGGGCAAGAATCAAGAATGAAACTTCTACACTACAGATGCTGGTGGATGAAAGTCAATCGAACAAACGATTGGAACTACAAAAACTTCTTGAGGCTTATTTGAACAAAGTCAAATCCCAAAATATGGCGAAACAAAAGTTGGAATCATCGTATGGCTGCCATATGCAAAAAATGGAGATGAAGCGAGATGATTCATGTCAACAACAGTCACAACAGCAACATGACGATTCAATGTCACTTCTGGAAACTCAAATGACAATTCGTCGTAATCGTCAATCTAAAAGTTACCAAGAACGAATGAAGGAACAGAGTGAGGCATTTAAGAACTTGCGACATGAATCCTTTGAAAAAGCTAGGGAACATATTCGTCGTAATAGTAATGGAAGTCATCATTCAGTAGATGGATTGAGTCATCACAGTGCACGGTCTGCGAATAGTGGTGATAGTGGATGGAAAATGTGGTCAGGCAAGAGAAGTCAAGGTGATGGTAATCAGTCGGTGAATAGTGATGGTCGATCCCATTGTGAAAGTGGTGGTGGTGGTGGTGGTGGAAGATTTTGGGATCGATTATTCTCCTTACGGCGATTGGAACCGGAAATGTCCGAGGAATTACCCAAAGAGATTCGTATCTCGATTGACACAAGAGAAGTTGCACCAGAAGTCACTGCATGGAATGCTCCATCGCGCTTTTCATTTCTCAATGGTTTAAATTCGGAACTAGTTAATCATGAGGAGGAAACTAAAAAGATGGTAGGAGGCGAATTCGAGGATACTCACTTTGTCTCATTAGCGTAATATGTTTAATAACATAGGATATATTCATATCTACCTATTTTTCAGAAAAGCAATTTTGTTCGTTACGCTGACTCGAATAAATGTATCATCTTTTTCAAATTAAGAAGAATGTTGTGCTTGATTTGTTTCTTTTTCTAATTTAATAGCGTTTTGACTTGCTTTGTTTTATCATCGAAACAAATTTGAGGTAATTAGGCTTGACAAAGTCTCGAGATGAGTTATTTTGGATTTTAAACCAGCGAATGACATTAAATCAATGTGTAAAGTCCATATTCGAGATAAAATAAGTCCCATATATGCTTGTAGTATACTTTAATCGAAGCCTTCGAATTCGGATCGAGTTGTCGATATCGGTATAACAGTAACGATGCCAAGGTTGCATGTCCCAGTACCATGGGGAGGATATGGAAGCTCCCAGCTGGTGCAAGACAACCAGTGATAATGGCATGTAAATAATTCATAGCAAGGATCGCTGTCGCACCCTTCGCTAACGGAGCGACACCCACCTTGGTGGCAAGAGTCGATATAGCAAAGGCACGATCACCTTCAATGTCCGGTAGGTCCTTTGTGACAGCGATACATGTTGCAAAGCATGTCATGAATCGTGCAATAAAGGCAACCTTGGGAGACCAAAGGAAGGGAAATCCCAAGGCATCTTGGACGGCATAGTATATACCAAAGTTGAGAAGGAATCCCCGTACAGTAGCAATGGTCAGTCCAGCCAACCAAGGATTTTGTTTGGTACGGAGCGGTGGCACGGAATAAGCTGCACCCAATAACCAACCCAGCATATATAAGCGAAATAACAATGGAGGGAATAAGGTGTTTCTATTTGGAACAGAAGAATCGTTGATGGTTGTTGTGTCATTACGAAACAAAGGAGTATGAAGAAGAAGAAAGTATTAGATGTCACGTTGACAAAAAGATATTGCATCAATTCTGATCTGTCATCGTGTAATTACCGACATAACACATTGTATTCCTTAGTATTGACGATATATAATTGGTTTTTGGGGAACTTACACGAGTATTGGACCTGCAATCCCACACAAGGCAACTGTCCACCATGCAAATCTTGTACTCATTTCTCCACTTGCGACAGGTAGGAATGGTTTGTTCACTTGATCAATGTCTGTATCATAAATTTGATTAATCCCCACAATGAAGGCATTCCCAAATAAGAGTGCAATCATTCCCAAAAAGGCTCTGGGTAATAATTGTAACCATGGTAATTGTTGGATTGAGGACCATGATGTCGAGGAGTCTAGTAGGACACGTATCGTTCCAGCCAAGGATGCCAAAATAGTCCCCCGGATAGTATGAGGTCGAGTAAATTTGTATAAGGCTCTACCACGAGCACCCCAAGACCCCGCCTGAATGGCCATGACATTCCGTTGGACGGCATCTGGATCAAAGTCACCCTCCACTGCGAGAGATAATGATGATGACGACGACAACATTTTCAGTTGATCGAATGTTGCGAATGATTTACCAATCAATGAGACAACCTGTCGTCTTGTGGATGAGTATGATGAGATTGGATTCTTGGAAATTGAAAAGGCCATTGTTCCGACCGATGGAACGAAAACGTGATGCCAACATATGTAATTGTACGATAAGAGTAATAAGGATGAAATTAATTTCCGTATCATGATGACTTGTACACAGCGAATTGTTGATGTAATGAATGAATGATTGAGCTGCTTATTCGAGAAAAAATGTAATCAGATATCAACTGACGCGATGATGTGCGTGATTATTGATGGTTTTGTTTTTCCTGCCGACGTGAAAATTCGACAAGTCATATCCAACGAAGAAGACGATGACACGAGAGAATATAGGAATAGGTAAGTAAGTAGTACGTCATCAGTCCTTAGTGGGGTTAGAATCAGCAATCCTGAAGATTCGACTAAAATACATCAACTCCAAAATAGATACCTTCCCCAAGGTTACTGTACTAGGACTACCATGTTTGGTAGAACGTGCTACGACAAAGGTAAAACTTGGACTTGCGAACGTTCCCCCCAGTCACCCCTTCCCCCTCCCCCCGTCACAATATTTACCCTGTCATTTGTTCAACATTTTTTTTACGTGTCGAGATCATGACGAAAGACGCGGATCCTAAAATTATTGATTTGTTACAACAAGCGAAGGAGGGGGATAAACCTTTCGTCTCGATGGAATTCTTTCCACCTCGGACACAAGAGGGTGTCAAGGTGAGAAACATAGTGCAACAGGATGAAGAGCCTAATGCAGGAATTTTGTGGTGCATCCACCAATTCACTCTGTTTTTTATTTTACTTTATAATTTACTCACACTTCCGCAACTTCCCCCCTTTTTTGTAGAGTCTATATGCACGTATGGATCGAATGAAATCGACCTTGAATCCCCTCTTTACGGACGTAACTTGGGGTGCCGGTGGTTCGACTGCCTCGTTAAGTATGGATATTGCCCAACAGGCACATGGCCGTGGCCATGTGGCCAATTTGCACATGACATGTACCAATATGGTCGATAGTCCTCTGAATCCTCGAGAGGGCATTCGACAGGCAGTCACGACTGCCCTAGAATTAGGTATTACCAACATTGTCGCACTTCGTGGTGACCCTCCCGCTGGACAAGAAACTTGGACAGCCGTAGAGGGTGGATTCACTTGTGCCCTAGATTTAGTCACCTTCCTACGGGCAGAATTCCCATCTACTACCTTGGGAATATCTGTGGCGGGATATCCCGAGGGACATCCAAATGCGATATCCCAAATTGACGATCCCTCGACGTTAACACCTGCGGAGGCAGCACGATCATCGAACTTTGATGGTATTACCTATACATGTCTGGATGCCGATTATGAAAAGGAATTGGCATACTTGAAACTTAAGGTCGATGCTGGTGCAGGTAAGTCATTGATAACAATTTTTATGTCGTTTGAAAAAAGTAACTACCAACTCTGTCAACTTACCCGCAAACTCTTAAAATTCCCTTCCTCTCCAGATTTTATCATTACACAAATGTTTTTTGATACAGCTGTCTATCAACAGTTTGTGACAGATTGTCGTAAGGTCGGGATTACATGTCCCATCGTTCCGGGTATTATGTGTCTCAATGCCTATGCGGGATTTCGAAAAATGTCACAATTTTGCAAGTCACGTGTCCCACCAACGCTCGAATCTTCCATGCAAGAACTTCAAACTGCGGATGATAATACCTTCAAACAATTTGGAATGGACTATGGTGCTACCATGTGTCGTGAGTTAATAGCCTTTGGTGTCCCCGCATTACATTTCTATACATTAAATTTAGAAAAGGTCGTCTATGGGATATTGGAACGTATCGGATATTTGGAATCCAAGACTAAAAATACGACTGTTCCAGATGATGGGGATGCGTCGATTATGCAAGCCGTCGGATCCGCTTGGGCTCGTGTGGGTGATACCGTCACTAGTATCTTTGGACGTGGCACTGTCATGGAACTCCGATCCTCGGGTGCTGCCATGATTCGAATTGAGAGTTGGGAATTAGCCGGTGGACAGCATCCCACGGCATACTTGGAAAAGGAACATTATGAAAAAGTTTTTTGAGAATCTGATGCCTTCCTCAATATTGATTAAAAAAATATTATTAATATGCATGACTTTTAGATATGTAGTTAATTATTATGGTAGATTGTATGTCAAGACTTTGTGTGTGTATTCAACAATTAGCATATGCTTTATATCGTTGAACATGACAATAGTACTTTAGGAAAAATAATTGTCTGTTGCAAGCTAAGATCGATACTTAATGATTGGTGTACACTTTCATTCAAGAATACTTTAGTTTCTACTCCTGAATAATCTTCCATTCGAGGTTTTCAACCATATCATCATGCACATAAACGTCCAACAGCAACGTCCAAAAACACCAAATGATTCTTATTCCTTGATTTAGGACGAATCCATTGGTCTGTGTCATGGGTACGAATGACACGTCGAAAATTTCGTTCGACACCACCTCCCTGCTGATTTTTTCGTCCACGTTCAGTCGAATGAAAGATTGGGATACGATATTCTTCACCGACATCTGTTGTCCGAACCAATTTTGCTCTTCCCGCAACAAAGACAACATGTCCAGTATTCACTTCGGTTGCCGATGCAGCCTCCTGTAAAAGGTCAATTGTATCCGTGTCAAATGAATCATCTAAATGCTTTCGAAGGTCTGTCCAAAAGGAAGTTTGGTTGGGTAGTCGTCCATCCATTGATCTCTCATTTAGCTGTGTCACATTCGTTATTCCAAAATGATGCTCTAGAATATGGATAAATGAATTTATCCACTCATCCATCGAAGTATCTCGTGCAATGTTTTTGGTGCAAAGAAAAACAGAATTACTTGAAAGGGTATCATTCTCCTTCATTTCCTTTTTGTACAATTGTGCCATCCGAACAGCCCTTAGTAATGTCTTAAGATCGTACGAATCAGCTGTCGTAAATGCGGCTCCACCTACTGCGTTTCCTGCTCGTCGATATGCAAGAATGTCACCGGGGAGTACATATCGTAAATCATGGACTCGTCGCCATATGGATGACATCGAAAGAGATGACTGATGATTATTGGCATCGGAATTGCTCTTGTTTTCATCACTTTCGGTCTGTTGGTTTGATACCTTCAACATGGGTAAAGATGATATCCATGTATAGAAATCTTTTGCACGCATATAATCTCGATCACTTCGAGTGTGTACAAATTCTTGACATTGCAGCACTGAACAAAGCACATTCCGTACAAATCCACCACAATCTACATGCATACGAGTTATCTCCCATAAAATGGGTCGATCGTTGGGCGAAATATGAGTATCTTTATTACTTGTCAATACCTGAGGCGGTGTCTTTTGTGTTACAATCCATTGTTCTTTACCCTTCCCTTGACGATACATTGGACGATGAACGTAATCTGTGATAGGTATATACTCGGAAGAGGACATATCTGAAGATTTCGTATCATAATGAGCTTCAACCGCTTCTACAGCTTGTCGCGCAAGTTCCAGACATGCTCGCGCCTTCGGACCAGGGAGCATTTTTGATGTTAAATTCAATGTATAGAAGTTACTAGTAGATTGATTTCGCTTGGTGGTGATATTTTTTGTATTAGTCGTTCTCAAGGTGGTAGCTTTACAGAATGTTGTCAGGTTGGTGGCATTCCGTAATGGTTCATGGCTGAACGTTGGTTTCGAGTTCGAGAGGAGCATCACCATCTTGCCTTTCGACTCTGTTTCACCATTCACATTTCCAATGATTGTGATTTTAGGAATCATTCCAAGCAGTAATAATTTATAACTGGACTTGATCCAAGTCCAATGAACGGACATGTATTGGGAACGGCGAGGAAACAAAAATAACCAAGGTTCATTCTCAATGAAATTCTGCAGCAAACAACTCCAACCACTTTCAGGAAGGATAGGGATCGAGATACCAAATTTCATGTGTATTTTTAGTATGTACGTAGAAAAGGTAATGCCAAACAGAATGTATCAATTCTGATTGCAATCTGTCATCATAACTCACTTGAATGAGCTATATTTCCCCACCTCAGGAAATGGTAGAATAGACACTAGCAATACCAGGAAACCATGTTTACCTTTCATGACAAAAAAGAAAAATCTAGCTTTTTCTTTATCAAATTTCCCCTTGAGAAAGCCATTGTCTCGAGCCTACCACTAGTTGATATGTATCTCAAATCTTCCTATCCACTTCTAGCTCGCCATTTGCACTTGCTCTGAATGTCAAAGCAACTGTTTATGCTGTGTCCTAAAAAATGGGAGCGTCAATCTCTGAAGAATTCACCTCATGGCCTTCACTGTGCACAAGAGTAATACGTCTAGCTCTGAAAAATAGATTGGACGATATTTTTCTCATTCTTCCCCCAATGTTCCATACATGATAGCCTGTTGGAAAAATAGGGTCTCAAAATATTCCTCAAAAACTGTTCAACTTGATTCGTTTTCACTTATAACGCTTGGCTAAACTAAATTTGATTTGGAATCTGTATCATTCAATGAGGAATCAGAACTGATTTGTTGTCACCTATTCCCCACAAAAAGATTGTTGATCGAGCAAATTTTTACGTGTTATATGAGAATTAAATCAAGAGCTTTTCCTGTGTGCTCCATGTATGCTCATTTGATGAAGTATATCTATAATTGATATTTTAATTGTCCAAAATTTGTGTTTTTCAAGGGGATACATAGAAAACTTTATCCATGGTGTGGTGATATGAATTGTGGTTTTTGCAATAATATTGGTACATTACACAGGGTGTGATGTTACGTTTTTTAACAACATTCGCAAATCGATGGCACTGTCACGTGTATTGGCGTTGCCTTATCGTTTCCTTTGGTTCGTTGGATTCAGTGGCGTATCATTAGCTTTTGCTTTGAAACCTTCATCCTTCTCTTTGTCATCTGGTCAGCCTGTTTTTGTCGGAGGACGACGAGAGCTTTTGAGAATTTCACCTGTAGCCATAGTAGTGTCCATCTTCACCTCACCACCAATAGCAAATGCCTATAACAATGCTCGATCACGCTCGGATGGATATAAGTATCAACGAACAGAAGACGAATGGAAGGCGTTACTAAGTCCATTGCAATACAACATCCTACGAGAGGGTGGAACAGAAGCACCATTTAGTTCAATATTGGAATCGGAAGATCGACCAGGAATATTCTCATGCGCTGGATGTGGGACCGAACTATTTGAAAGTACCCAAAAGTTCCATAGTGGAACTGGATGGGTAAGTGAAAGATGAAATTCTGAATGTGTATTGCCAGATTTGTCGATAGGACTCAGCATCCCAACATCATGCATTCTTTTTCCTCTATACGCTACTTCAAAAATGTAAAATAGCCATCATTTGCCAAAGGATTAATTGGAGTAGAAATTGATCAAGTGGGACCAATACAAGAACGTTTGTTGGGCGCTGAACTTCGATGTCAAACATGTGGTGGTCATCTCGGTGACGTCTTTAATGATGGATATCTATTTCCTGGAACTCCTGCCTTTGTTACTGGAAAAAGGTATTGTATTGATGGGGCAGCATTGATTTTTTATCCTCAACAGGGAGGTGATGAGGTTCGAGGTGACACTCCACGTCCAAAGACTTTACCCAACTGGTTGAAGCCTCCAGAGATCCATTCCATTTAAGCGATGAACGAAATCAGAGAGAGTAGAAGGGGAACTGCAAAAGAATGGCCGGAAACAGGAATTCATTGTTTTTGTTGATTGTTTTGGAAAGAAATATAGCAACAAGTTGCTAAAAAACCTTTGTTTCAACGTGTAGACTACTTTAAAACCTAAATTGAGTTCATGGTACAACGTGTATAAGATATACCTTTGATCTGTGTGTCTTTGTTCAAATACATACACAATTGAATGTAGTAAACACGAGACTAATCATAGCTGTCTTTAGATACATGAATCCAACCTTGATGCCTGAAAATGACTTCCTAATCCTTTTTTCAATATTAGAGTTTCACTAAATATTCTCGAGAGAGATTTTTTGCACTGAAATAAGAGTGTGGCATAATTGTTTTGTGACTTTTATCCCTTCCTTTTTCAGTTAGCTGATTAGGCATCTGAAGCATTCACATTCCTCTATTATCGGTAGAACTTCTTATTTCCAAGAATATAATTATTTCCGAATTATTGCGGATTATATCTGGTATCCTTCCTCACCTTCTATATTCAGTCACCTAATACTTGATCAAACACATTTTCAAATTACTTTATAGGTAGCATGATAAAAGTTGCTATATAGTGTGCATGTTATGAAATTCAAGGATGCTAAAAGCTAAGTGATGAAATGGTGTATCACCAAACAATAGATATTGGAGTATGGGTTCCAAGAAAGCAAAATAGTAAAGTGGCCTTTAAGTAGATCAAAGTAATCTTTATTAAAAGATCGGATGACTGATTTTTTTATGACGTCATAAAATAATTTTATGGTGTGACTATGTTGGATAGTAAATACTAATCCAAATATATCATTTAACCAAAAAAGCAAATAATGTCCGAATGAAATGACTAGTATTTTGATGAAACCCATTTTCCAATTTTCCAAGAGGAATTCAAGAAGTAGGTGCCGATTTCTCTTCATCTGTCTTCACTCAACCTCCTCTTGTGATCATATCTGGACAGAGTCATACATCAAGTTCCAAGAAGTCTAGTAGCATCACATGAGTGACAAAACGAACTCAACGGTTGTGCAGCGCAAGTCTTCGAAACTGTCTCCTGGTCAACAACGATGGGCTCATTATGTTAAGAGTATGAAACAAAGTGCGTCCATTCTTGTTCAAGCAAGTACGCGAATGCTGAATAATGATGATGACGATGAATATGCTCCTATGGACGATGGAGACTTTGATGATGAATTAGGAGATTTCAATGTAGGACCAAGCTTTGATGGTGGGAAAAGCTTCAGTTTGACCCCATCTATAGACGTTGATCCATTCGCTACCTCGGATAACTCGGGGAAAATACCCAAAACTCTGAAAGAATCCCCCAAAACTTCTTCTACCTCTCCCAAGGAGGGAAAAACCCTATCGAGTTGGAAATATTCTGCATCCAGTGACAATAAAAAAGGGAACAAGGGTAAAGTGTCAAATCCATCGGCTTCCAAAGATTTTCTAACAAGAAATAGCTCTAAGGACCAATTTGATTCATCTAAAGAAGGAAGAGTGACCAAGAAAATAAGGTCGGCATCCAATGACAGGCGATTAATGCCGGCGTATTCATCCCATTCCCAGGATTCGTTGTCCCAATGTCACAGCAATCGTAGGAGATCCTTAAAAACGGATAAAGTCATGGGTTTCATCCAGAATACTGTAGATCCCGTTATTCCGACATCTTCCATATCCCGAGCTCATCAATCTTGTGACGATTTGGTGACTACATTCACTTCAACTCAACCTTCAAATGTCGAAATGGACGACATTTCAGTTTATACTGGATTCACTTCAAATTCGATGGTCACAGAGGTAATGAGCAATCGAAACACGAGGAACTCAGTCCTATCTCGCCAATTAGTACATGGTGATTCCACCTCAATCACGTCATCTATTGTAAGGAGTCATCAATCGGATTTTGCAGAACCAAATACTGTCTCTGCTGTAGAAGTTACCGGAGAGTATGATCCAGAGCGACTCAGCATTGCGAATGGACGTAAGCGACGTCGATCACATGATTTTCATTCCAGAATAGATACGAAAAGTCATGCACTTAGTCCAGAAGAAAGGGAATTGATTTGGAAAAAGGAAGGAAAATGTACTCAGTGTGGCTGTATTGTAACGCATAAAAAGGAAAGCTTTGGCCGCTTCAAAGTATTCAGGCGTATGGCACCACAGACCGTGGACGGTTTATCATATAAGGGCTACTGCCTTAGTTGTTACGATGTTCCTCAACTGAGAGAACTTCTAAGCGATCCGGATATTCCTTCAGATTTATACCGTAATGATACGTTGATAGCATCACTTCTATCATTACAGGCATTACGAGAGGAAGAATCCCCAACCTTACCCATAAAAGAGCAATTTTCTGACGGCCTTCATCGACCCCTCAGGCTTCAAATATGCTTTGCAATGATATTACTCTTTATGTTGGGGGGAGTAGCTTCACTAATAGTAATGCTGACATCTTCTTCTGATACCTGGAAATTTAGTTCACCTACTATGGTACCATCCTCCGCACCCTCAATGTTTTCTCCCGTAGCGTCTCCAACATCCTGGGATTGGACTGTGAGCTCGGAAATAACGTCAACAGTCGAGTCGTTTGGGTACAAGGTTGATCTAAGTGCAGATGGAGATGTGCTTGCTGTTTCTTCACCAAAATTTGAAGATGGTAAGGGTCGATTCGATGTTTATTTGTTATTAGAGGGACAAAACTGGAAGAGAATTGATCCTGTCTCGGGAACGCCGCACATAGGGATTGCAAACAATGATTTTATGGGAAAGGGAATGGCTTTAAGTGGTGACGGTCTTTCAATTGCAGTTGGATCACCTGGCTATGAGAATGGTCTCGTTCAAGTTTATGAAATCAATAAAGCTATGCCTTTTCTAATAAGCAAAGGAAAACCGATTTACGGACCGAAGCCATTGTGTGATTTTGGCCATTCCGTAGCCCTGAGTTTCGACGGTTCCCGACTCTTTGTTGGCGCACCTAATTATGCACATTCTCAAACCGAAGTCCTAGGATTGGTTCAAGCCTATGACTATGACCCTAATACCCAATCTTGGATGCAAGCGGGAGATGATATAATGGGTGATGCCAATGGGATTCAATTTGGCCATTCGTTAGTGACAAATGAAAAAGGCGATTTAGTTGTGATCGGGTCCCCCATGGATAGTCGAATATATTCGATGGCAGGATCAATTTCATATTATAAAATGGACGAAAGTAACTCATGGTACCTCCTTACATCATCTGCATATAGCGGTGGCAAAGAGAAAGCAAAAATGGGTAGCATACTTTCTTCGAATGAAAATGCCCTGGTAATTCTTACGAATGATAATGATAATGTGAGTGTCGAATATGAAAATGCTGGGATGATACAAATTTTAGGCTTAGACGAAGTAAATGGGGTCATTGGAACAGTTGGACGTCCGATATCTGGAACACATGAGGGGGCAAGGTTCGGTTACGACGTTGACATTTCTGGCAGGGGAGAAATTATCGTAGCGTCAAGTGAAAATAATGGTAACGATGCAGGATCTATTCAAGTCCTTGTTTTCTTTCAAGGACTTTATGAAATATTCGGAAGTGAAAGGTTGGGTTTGAAACTTGGAACATGTAATAGTTTTGGTAACGGACCCAGCGTGGCAGTGGCAACCAAGAAACTACGCTTTGCTGTAGGTTACGAATGTATCATGTCCGATGGCTTAATTTCCAGTTCTACGATTCATATTTTTGATTATTTTGCAGTACATGACGATGACATGTCAGGTGGGAATTTAGTGTAATGACATGGAAAAGGAAAGGAAATTTCTGATGGTCTAGGATTAGGAAAGGTAATGTGTAATTCAGTTATCATCTCCCTTTTCAATCCAGTATATGAAAAAACCTGTAATGTAAATAATGAATCAAATTAGACAATTTTCATTTCTTAAATTAAACTGCCGAAGTGATATTCATGGACTCAACCCATTACAATTTAAAATTATCTTAAATTCATCATATGTGTTAAATGAATCGTAGCATCTCTTGAGCTCAATTTACTAATAATTTGAATGAGAATACAAAGCCACATCCTTTCGTATTTTTAATTTGTGAGCCAAGAGAATGAGATATTTGATTTGGCAAGGTATTGACTTAACAATAGGCCAGGACGCTTTTTGTAAATATTAAAACCACTTTCACTCCATCCACCTCTACACGGTTTAGATTCATGACTATATGTTAAATTAAGAAGTACAGGATAAAAGTATTCAATCTCATCAAAATTTTAAATAATCAGATGCATTATATCCGTTGCACACTGACAACAATAATACTTTCCAATTTTCAGCATTACAAAGATCAACACTCATACACTCTTCATGTGTTATGGATATTGTTTCGATTTTATTTTATTTCCATTCCCAAATGCAATACCACTATTCCAAAACATTTAATTTCCGACACAAAAGATGCGACGTCAAGGAAAAATGTGATTGTAACGAGACGATAAGGTAGATACTAAAATACCACCTCCTGACACTATAAGGATATCCTTAAAATTCCATTTCTTCCCAAAAAAGTTTATGCAACTGTATCTGACTGAGGGTGAATCGGAAATAGAAGGTCATTAAGAGGGATATCCAAATTAAGGGCGCTTAGTTGAGAAAATTTGAATTTCTTTACAAGGCATATCCTACAGGGAGTGTATCTGTTAACATTATTTGGGTGTAATGACTGAACGAAAACCTTATCCTTACTGAAAAGTGTTCTTATTCTGGCTCACTGACAGACTTATTTCGATGTCAACGGGGGCTCCCTGCGTAAACTATTGGTCTGTATGTGAAATTAATGACTCAAATATTATTCGAATGACCGAGTCATCGCGTATTTGTTTAACCGTGTGAGACAATGTAACATTGGGTTTACCGATGAGTTCATTTCATTGAGAACGCCTCATTTCTTGTTTATAAGAAAGGTAAACGTAGGTGATGATGACAAATAATGATGCTCCTATGGACGATGGAGCCGCCCTGAAGGATGAATTGGGTAATTTTGGTAGAGGACCAACGTTCGAGGAATGTGGGACTAGGACTGTCGGTCCGCCAAACATATTGGAGTTATCGAATGAAAGTAAATCGATAGTCAAAGATCAGAATATCACTCCATATACAACTTTTACAAGGAAAGCCACAATGTCAACTTCGTCGGATGATTACCAAATAGAAATTTCAAAAGCATCGACAAATCTAGATTCGCACGTTCAAACGAGTCACTCTCAGGAGAGAATCTTTGATACTGATGATATGACAGTATATACAGAAACGAACGATGAGATAGCCCCACCATCATCTTCCATACCTCCAGCTTTGCGTTCTGTGGACGCTCTACCCATTATGTCACACCTCTCCGTGCAGACCTCCAATGTCGTCATCGATGATCATTCGGTTCGTACTGGAATTTCAACAAGATCAATGGCAACAGAAATCATAAGCAACCGGTTCTCAAGGCCGGCTGTTCCATCGATAGAAAGTGATTACTTAATGTCATTATCTCATGGAGAACAATGTCAACAGTCGAGTCCATTGGAAGGTTCGTTATCTTTCATTCTCATTACAGACTGTAATTCCAGCAGTACTTCTAATATTGAAAATCGTCCTCGTCGTGAACGATTTCCTCCTGAAAGACAACGAAGACAAAGACGACGACGATCTCATGAATTTCATTCTAGGATAGATAACAATGGTTACGCCATCACGGACGAAGAAATGCAATTAATATGGAGGAATGCCGGGAAGTGTATTAAATGTGGAACTGTAACAACTCATCAAAAAGAAGCCTATGGACCGTTCAAGGTATTCAGACGGATGGCACCATTGACTGTTGAGGGTCTTTCCTATAAGGGTTTTTGTCTCCGATGTTACGATGTTCCGGAATTGAGAATTCTTCTAGTGGAACCGGATATCCCATTAAATTTACTACGTGATGATAGCTCCATGGCATCCCTCCAATCTCTCCGGGATTTTGACGACATACAAGAAGCACAAATTTCAGCCTTAAAGAAAAATTCCTCAGGTAGTATCTCCATACCACGACGGATTCAAATGTGCTGTGCAGTAGCACTCTTGATCTTAATTGGAGGGATGACAACTATAGGTATTCTCATTACCTCCAAGCCTGAACCATGGGTATCCAAGTCACCTAGTATGGCACCGACCTCCGTGCCGCCAACTGCAGTACCAACGTCTTCGCCTACCTCATGGGAATGGACATTCAGTTCCAAAGTAGAAGCTGATTATACTTCCTTTGGGTATGCAATTGATTTAAGTGCGGATGGCAGCGTCCTTGCAGTTGCGTCACCAAAGTTTGAAAGCGAAAAGGGCCGATTCGATGTGTACTTGAAATTGGATACGAACGATGAAAAGAAGTGGGCTCGAGTGGATCCAGTCTCTGGAACACCGCATATTGGAGCGTATGTCAACGACTGGATGGGTATGGGAATGAAGCTAAGTGGTGACGGCCTATCGATTGCTGTTGGTTCACCTGGTCATGATAACGGCCTCGTGCAGGTTTACCATATCAATAAGCTTACGCCTATGCTCACAACAAAGGGATCTCCGATTGATGGACCCACGATGAATAGTGACTTTGGATATGCCGTAGCTCTTAACTATGATGGAACCCGTCTCTTCGTGGGTGCACCCAACTACGCAATATCAAACACGGAGGGGTTTGGCCTTGTGCGAGCCTTCGACTTTGATCCAGTCTCCGAAAAATGGATACAAGTTGGCGAAGATATACTTGGTGATGCTAGTGGTAAACGATTTGGCCACTCAATAGATACGAATGATGTCGGTGATATTGTAGTGATTGGAGCTCCTGGGGACAGTCGGATGCTTTTACACGCAGGTGCAATTGCATTGTACAAATTAAGTGACAGTAAATCATGGAATACCTTCTCGACATCTATGAATGGTGGTGGAAAAGTGGAAGCGAATATGGGAAACGTTGTAGCAACCAACAAGGATGCGTTGGTTGTAGCAACGAATGATGATGATGATGATTCAAATCCAGATGGATTGGAAAATGCTGGACTTGTCCAAGTTTTCGGGTTGGAGGATACGGGAGGAATTCTGGGGACTGTTGGATTTCCCTTATCAGGAACAAAGAGTGGAGAACGATTTGGTCATGACATTGACATTTCGGGTAGTGGAGAAATCATCGTAGCATCTAGTGAGAATATAGGAAGGGATGCTGGTTCGGTACGTGTTTTTTCGATCTATCAGGGACAGTATCAAATGGTGGGTGGTGAAAATGTCGGTTCAAGAATTGGTACATGCCAATCGTTTGGCAAGGGTCCTAGTGTTGCAGTGGCTGCACAAACCTTACGATTTGCCGTCGGATATGAGTGTTTAGGATCGGATGGCGGTAATCGCTCAAGACCAGAGATTCATATCTTTGACTACTTCACTGTTGATATCAATGGCGAATCCGATGCAGGATAGGTTTTGGAAATTTCATATATCTTAGCATCGACATCAAAATCCTTATCGAATATATCTTTTCCTTCAGGAACATCTCTCCAATCTAAACTTGATGAAATCTGTTGATATAACAAATAGGACAATGGGTGTCTCAAGAATTGTTGATCCATATAGTGACAATAATCCAGGCTCACTTTGGAGCTTTACTTGATGGGGTAGAGGTTTCCAAAATATGAGTTTCACTTTCGAGAGTCAAGCAAAATTGAAATCAGTATTTCACTTTCAAGGAGGGTTATTGAATTTGCATTAGACTTGCTTCCAAAAGCACCAAAAAACAATTCTTTAGTTAAATTTGGCTTGAATTGATATTTTGAGTTGAGGTAAAAAATTCTAGTTCAATTGAATATGAGAGAGATTGAAACTAAAACTAGTACTTTTGTTAGAGTCTCCTTGTGCTACTTGTATTCCAAGAAAGGGTACTCCGGTACCATTAAAATATAACAATATCTACATACTAATGCGTTTTCCCACAAAGGAATGAAGCCTAATTTTGATTGAAGTTTTAAGATTTCTAAGCTCACTACACTACGATGTGGCATGGCGTCCAGCTTCCTCTACTTCCGACCTATCAGCTTTAGGTACAACTAAAATGGCATTCTCGCAATGTGACTAAAAAATATGTGTCAATTCTATTTTATAGAAAATACAAAGTCAATAATGTGCTGAGTAATCACATCTTCAATAATGAAAACATACCCAAACGTCAATCAGTGCAGCGCTAATGACAACTCAACCGCTTCCATTGTTTTAATGTGCCATACAGCAACCATACCAATAGACAGTGCTGAATTGTTTCACCTTGACCGTGAGTGGGATATGGTTCACTTATCAAATCTTTGGTCTTAATTAAGAAGGTTTAAGATTGTTCTTCTTGGCACTGAAGTATCGACGTTTGTCATGGTATGTTGTGGAATCACAATGACAAGAATCAAAATTCTTTTCGGAGTATCTTGGATGCAACTTAAAAAATGAATCTTTTGTCATTTTGATTTTCTCTTTTTCATATCAAGCCGTATTCGAAATACT
>CAAAJI010000191.1:48626-58942 GCA_900642245.1 Fragilaria radians
CCGCTACGAACATAGACCTCATAAAATATTGTATTTTTGAAATAATGGATTATTGCTTAAAACTATGTGTCAGTCATCTCACAGGTACTTGACCTAAAACCAAGATAAAGATTTTCCAAATTGATGAAAATGGAATTATGATTCGGGAAGCAATGAATTTCAAATTCTATGTATAATTTGAAAGCATGCATATCTTCATTTTTTGCTGTTCCTTGGACTACGTTTTCAAAGTAATCCTGTTTTGCAGAAAATAGTCACAAGTCATAATAAATTGCAGTCTAGTGAAATGCGAGTATGCAAAAAAATATTTTTATTTTGATTCAGAAGCACCCCAAGAGCAACCCACAAGGAGATGTTCATATGGTTTCATTCCAAGTTTTAAACTTTAGTTGCCATATCTCCAAATCAATGTCTTCTGTTATTTCTTTTAACCTTGTTGTTGCATAATTCTTCTATAAACTCCAATTCTTGAGATAGCCAATGAATCAAACATGATTGAGTTTGTATTGACATAATTAGCGCTTGAGAAAAAGAAACAGACAAACGGATTAAGATTTTTCGAATTTCCGATATGAAAATTGTTTACATGTAATTTACCATTTTCTATGTGTACCCGATCATGGTTGATACAGTTTTTGTAGAGTCAGTTCTTCCTAGATGACATGCCATACGTCAAGATCAGCAGAAAAAGGAAAAGGCCACAAGGCAAGTCAACAACACAAGCCAAGGAACCAGTGCTAGTAAAAAAGATAAAGTCAAGCAAGTCTCGAACTTCAGATCCAAGACTTGACATGCTCATATGACAAGTTGGAAGTTCTACAATCATCCAAGACTGCTACTTCCTGAGATTTTGATGACACTTCCATTAGAGGCAAAGGAGGGGGTAGTGTATGAACGAAAACGTCAACCACAAGAAGATGATAAGTTGAAAAAGTCATCCAATTCAAACAGCAAAGATACCACCAAGTCTTCTGGAAGAGATAACAGTAATTCAAGCTCAGTTTCCAATATGCCTAACCAATACGTAAAGGTTAAGAATGCAGTGAAAAGGGAGAATGAAATCCAGAACCAGGTGGCAAATTCCTATGGTTTTATTGATGACTTCCTTGAAGATGCTATCAAAAGGTCTAATCTAAATGAAGAGCAAGATACTGATTATGAAACGTGGAATTCTGAACATAATGGGTATACAAGTATCAGTCTCTAAAATACCTTGTACGAAAAATGCATGAATCTTCTTTTTCTACCGGAAAACATCATATTTGTATTACATACGGTGGTGTGGACCGATGTGTTTTAGGAAAGGGATAGGAGGTCCTATCCATGCATAACTCCAGAAGGGCAAATGTTGTTGGTTTTGATCATGAGACTGCAATTAAAAATAATCTCCCAATTGTTAGTGCTATTGCTGCAGTATATCTACAGGACGGACAATCTATTCTATTGGTTGTAAATGAAAGTATTTATAATGAAACGTCAAACCATTCTTTGTTGTCAGAGTTTCAACTTAGAGAATTTAGAGTAATCGTTGATTGTATTTGTCATAGACAGGGAGGAATTCAGCAAATGAAAGTAACTGATAACACTTATCAGGATGACATCAATATACCTTTAGATTTAGCTGGATGCAATGATACATATCAGACACCGTTTGCCAACTCAAGGAGAATTTACATCACCCAAGCAATTTTGCTTAACACAAGGAGATACTCCATGGAATCCATCCTCATTTTCTGATCAAGTGGCTGATACGTTTTATAAACAAGTTGTTGATACTGAATCCTACAATGCAAACAGTATGAAGTTGTTCCCTTATGATCCATCTGACGCTAGCAAAGATGGATTAAATGGAAGACCTGCTACACTTACATTTTGCCCCGATATTATTATAGACGCTCAAAATAACCATACAAACCCTATGAAAACGGATCTACATTATAGTAAGGCACTATCCAGTAAGATTGATTATGAAAGGTGGTCACCCTACTTTGCATTTAGACCACATGATGTCATACAGAACACCTTGCGGCAAACTACACAATTAGAAAAATCCAATATACATTATCCTATGTAAAGTCATCTGAAAAGTTGTTTTCAGATGCTCCAACATAAGCGTTTACATGAAGTCATCTCCAAGACATACGGTTTCAAGGATTTCTTAGTACAACCATGCACATGATTTAGTAACAAGAAGAGCTATCACAGGTATCCTAGTCACGTTGGACAATACACCTATTAGATGGGCCTCTACACGTCAACAGACTGTTGAAACTTCAACTTACGGTTCAGAGTTAGTTGCAGCAAGAATAGCTACAAAACTCATGATGGAAATATATTTGATGCTTAGGTCATTAGGCGTGGAATTGGAAAGACCGACATTGATGTTAGGTGATAATATGTCTGTAATTTTGAACACATCAGTTCCTTCAAGCGTCGTGAAGAAGAAGTATAACGCATAAGCCTACCTTAGAGTACGTGAGGCCATCGCAGCCAAAGTAATGAGGTTTGAATATTTATCAAGAGTGAATAGTATGTCAGTGACATTCTAACAAAGCCCTTAAGTAATGATGGATTCCATCATTTATTCAAGAAGTGGCTATTTCGGCTACCCGAGATTCAGAATTGAAAGACATTTAAGAAAATTTAGCATACATGTTAAAAAATTCAATATGTATGTTTAAGGAAGATAACGACTTTATTTGATGTGTCTTCAGATATTAGGGTAGTAGTAAGATATTGTGACTATTTATATACTTTAACTTTAACAGTCGCTCCCGAGCCCTGAATTAGCTTTAGAATTAGGTAGTTAAATCAAGCTTATAAGGAAAGTTTTACTAATCACATCTACAGCTACAGCGCCGTAAGGCATAATGAACTTCAAACCGTTGGAATCAATATGGGATGACCATGTGTCGGATATCAATAACAAAGAAGGGGTAATACTTTGCCTTACCCTGTAGGAAAACGATTTCAAAAGTAAAGAGTAAAGAAAAAGAAGATGTAACGATTCACAAGATATTGTAAACAAAAGGAAATTGTCTTAGAATGTAGAAAAAAGAAGGTTCTTATTATAGAAAACCTTCTGAACTTTTCAACAAGAATTTATTTATCTTCCTCTTGTTGAAAATGGAAAATTTGTTGCTAGGTTTCTGGTATTTAGAAATAAGAATCCGAGAAACTTAATAAAGGAATTTGAAAATCAATAACAATAGAAATTTGAGGAATGAAGCAATTAGAATTAGAGAATCAGGGAATCTGAGAACTGACAATAATGAGGAATTAACAATTTACCAAACGGCAAGAGTAAAATAACAAGATTAGGCTCGAACCAAGATTTGAAGGTAATTTAGGCAACAAAAAGCAATATAGAGGAAAGCAATGAGTGCTCCAGTGGAAGGCAATGTGAATCAGATGACGCAGGATTCGAAAAAGTAAGGAAAAAGTTACAAACCTGTGAAGAATTTTTTTTATTGCATGTACTATTTAGAATCCACTTGTCAAGCTGCAGAGTATAAGTCAACAACGGAATTTTTGATTAATCAAGCAAACCTTCAAATTTGGCAATGATGTTGGCACAGCTTTAGAGAGGTTTGAGGAATTCAACATTGATGAATATAAATTGACAAAGACCTAAAAGTTTGAAATTGAATTCAAGGCAAAATTTGATACACACTTGAAATGACAGCATGCTTTAGAAACAAACATGACAAAAGCCTATGCATTTTTGTGGATCCAATGTTCTAAAGGAATGCAGAATAAGATAGAAGGAACGTCGGAATTGTTATCAGAGATTAAAGGAGACCCAATCAAGTTGATGAAAGCAACAAAAGAACACTCTCTTCACCAGCATGATAGAAAATATGAAATGGAAATAGTTTATGATGCGCTCAGAACCATGATCAATCTCTGGCAAAGGAAGAATAAATGTTTACAAGAGTATACGAAGAGGTTTAAGACTTCATAAGAAGTAATGGAATCGTATTTGGATGGATGTATCGAGCTGCCAAAATATATGGTGAAGATGAAAGAATATGATTCAACAAACCCAGAAAAAATAGAGATGTACAAAATCCGAGCACACAATCAGCTTATGAGATACGTGTACATGGATAATGCGGAAAAAGCAAAATACCTTTCTTTATTGAGGGGACAGCAAGCTAAGATACTACTCGGCAACAAGCAGTATCCAAAGATATTACTGAAAGCAAATACCAGCAATTTCAAAACAAATAATCTAGTAAGACACAACTATAAAAATTCAAAGAAGGCAAATATTGCCAATGATGAAGTTCTACAAGTTTCACTGGCACAAATGGATCAAAAATGTGCTTGTTGCAGAAAGAGGGGTCATAAATTGCCAGTATGCAAGTACAAAGGCTAACCTAATTCAGAGTGGGCGATTAACAAATCAAAAAACAAACAGCAATTGCATCTAAATGCAGATTCAAGAAAAGAAACAAGGTCAGTAGATACACAATCACAGACTTCAAGTACTACATCAACTACTACAAATACAATTTCAGGTTAAGGAGGAGTCCATATGTATTTTGTTCAACCTGACAATATGAGAGAAGTTGTGAAGCTACCACCAAGGAAAGTAACATTTGTGAGAAATGAAAGTAGGCTATTCCTCTTTAAACCACCATATATTAAAGATTAAACAAAATATGATGTTAAGGTGATTATGGGTGATGTTGACGATGAAAACGCAAAATTCTTCACTGATAGACAGAGAAAGAGAGCAAAAGTAGCAAGACAACTATATCATGCTCTAGGATCTCCATCAGTCCATGACTTCAAACCAATAATTCAGACAAATGCCATCAGAAACTTACCAATCACACTAAAAACATCGAAATAGCAAAGATGGTATTTGAACCGATCATCGGAACTTTGAAAGGTAAAGCAGTTATAACTAAACTCGCTCCTGTGGTGTCAAATTACATAGAGATTCCAAAAAAGATAATCAACAACCACCAAAAGGTAACACTCTGCATTGCCTAAATGAATATTAATGGTTTACAAAAGTTTCCGGAAGGATAATCTACAGAACCACAGAATGAATTCCAGATCAAACTATGCAATAACATACAAATGCTGTAAGTACTGTTTTCAGAATCTACAACAAGGTAGGATTTACCATAAACATCATCAACTGAGACAATGAATTTAAACCTTTCATGAAAGATGTGGAAGACACTTACAATGTGAGAATGAATTTTGCCAACCCTCATGAACGGCAGAGCGGAATATCAGGGTG
Organism: Fragilaria radians; assembly: GCA_900642245.1. Lineage (NCBI taxonomy): Eukaryota > Bacillariophyta > Fragilariophyceae > Fragilariales > Fragilariaceae > Fragilaria > Fragilaria radians. The sequence continues at coordinate 53,887 of CAAAJI010000191.1, forward strand.
ATAAAAGAAAGTTATCAATTACCTTTTAAAACAAAATATCCAAGATTACGGTGAATTTGGTACCGTTGGCGGTTGCGCTAATTTAGAAGAGCTTAGAATTCTTTCTTTTTTGCTTGTACGGAGTTAAGTTACAATGCCAGAAACATATATGCATGACAGTATTTGACCACTTACGAATCAATCAGTAGAAATAGACTTTAGGGACTGATTGATTGATTTTACATCCATTTGGCCAAAAGGATTATAACGATGTTTTTAAAATATCCAAACATATCATCTATCTTCAAAGACATTGTTAAATGTTGTGGCTGTCATTATGACTTTTCCAAAAATTCAATAATTAGTAGGTAACAAAACCTCGCTTAAAGAAAAAGGGGCATAGCTACAGTGATTCAAGGAGTAATAAGTAAGTGGTCAGATCTGAAAGAACTTTTCAGTCCTCAAACGATTAACTCGAATTTTATTGCACTTTGCAATCAACATCATTTGATTAAAACTTGACATTGCTTACAAAGTATTCCGGAATGAATTCCAATGGAGCATCACAGAAACCAAAGAAATTGGAGGCCGATAATCAAGGAGATGCGGAGAAGAATGCAATTGTAGTTGACGATGAATATGGTTACGATGAATATGGTGACGATGAATATGGTGACGATGAAATTATTTGCGTTCGAGATTCTGTCGCTAACCGTCAGTACAAATCAAGATTCGTAGAACATGTTGTATATGCAAAGGCATCCTCTAATATCGATCCAAAGTCTTCATCCAAAAAGGACACCACTATAATAAGTGACAAGCAAGTGTCACACACTCACACAAGCAAAAAGTATACGAAAGGGGGTTTGTTCACTGATAGTAGCCATCAATCACCTTCCCCGCTACTTACAGCTCCATTGTCGAATCATCGTTTTATGCATATAACTTCTAATCCAGGACCATCAAATCTAGATACTATTGATGATTTATCCATTGCTTCTGACCTGCATAACAACACTCCTTCTGTTGTATTGTTTGATCAATTGACACATCAACGTGTCTCTATGGCAAGCACCGCGAGTAGTGGGAATTATTCTATCGGGTCTCTGTCAGGACAGAATCGAAAGGGAGTGGAGAATGGAAGTCGGAAACCCTCACGTCGACGATCATCACTAACAACCACTACTCGGTTATTACAGCCTATCATGGATCACCAAGGACATGCCATGAGTGAGGAGGAAACGAAAGCGCATTGGAAAAGTATGGGAAAGTGTGATATCTGTGGCACCGTCACTACTCATCGGAAAGAAAAATTCGGCCCCTTTGGCTCGCTACGCCGAATGGTACCTCAGACAGTGGAAGGATATTCTTACAAAGGGTATTGCTTGCGCTGTTATGATGTGCCAGAACTAAGAGATTTGTTGAGAGATCCGGATATTCCTTTGGACTTAGAACGCAATGTAGCATTCTTAAATCCTGAACAATTTTCTGTTTCTACAAACGATTTATTCATGATGGAGAGGAAGGAAAGCAAGCTCACAAAATTGTTTTCAACAATTCAATGCCAACTTTGTTGTGGAGCAATTCTCTTATGTCTTGTTGGAGCTGTTGTCGCTATGGGTATCCTACTTTCAGATGATGCCGAGCCATGGATATCTCATCCACCTAGCATTGCTCCTTCAATGACTCAAACTTCCACATTCCCAACATCATCGCCAACATCATGGGAGTGGCAGGTGAGCTCAAAGATTTCAACAGATATTCATTCCTTTGGATTCAAGGTTAAATTAAGCAATGACGGTACAGTTCTGGCTGTTTCTTCACCAGAATATGAGAATGGACAGGGACGATTTGATGTATATTACCTGAACGAGGCACAAGATGATAAACGCTGGTTGCCCATAGAAGTCGCTTTGACAACTAACGCACTCTTGAAAAACCAGACGTATATGGGGATGGGGATGCAAGTCAGTGGAGATGGCAGCACAATCGCCATAGGTTCCCCGGGTTACGAAGCAGGAAGAGGTCTTGTTCAAACATTTAATGTCGATAAAGTTAATTTGATTTTGTCCGAGAAAGGGGAAGCCGTAGTTGGCCCAGTTGCCATGTGCGATTTTGGATATTCCGTTGCTTTAAACTACGATGGAACACGACTTTTCGTGGGTGCTCCTAATTATAACGTATCAACATCACAGGTGACAGGACTAGTTCAAGCTTTTGACTATGACCCTACATCTCAGACCTGGATTCAGGTGGGATCGGACATGATTGGACGGTCAAATGGTGATCATTTTGGTTATTCGTTAGATACAACAAGTCTAGGTGATGTTGTCTTGATAGGAGCACCATACAGCAGCGACAGTTTCCGTAATTCAGGATCAATCTACTTTTATATGTTGGATACTACTAATCAATGGTACCATTTCCCAACGAATCATGCGGATGGTTCAACAATGGGATCTCATATGGGCAAAAGTCTAGCCAGTAACAAAGATGGAACAGTAATAATTACAAACAATGACGATGGATCCATAGAAGATTTTCCAGGAGCTGGTCTGATTCACATTTGGGCAGAGGAAGAAAGTTTTATCAACATGGTCGGTTTTCCCTTATCTGGAACATCCAATGACTATGGTTTGGGATATGATGTAGATATTTCTGGTGATGGATCATTACTTCTGGCATCCGGAGAAAACAACCTTGTTCAGGCTGGTTCTGTTTTAGTTTTCTCCTTTGGTATTGGTGAATATGTAGTATTTGGGAAAGAAATGATGGGGCCTCCACTCGGTACCTGCAAATGGTTTGGGAAAGGACCAAGTGTATCAATCGCTGCTGAGACACTACGTCTAGCAATAGGCTATGAATGTGTCATGGAAAATGGAATATCAAAATCCGAGGTAAGGATTTTTGATTATTTGGTTGGGGGAGCAAAGATTCCTCCGACATAGTCAATATAGTAGCGAAATAATGGTTAATTGCCAAAAGTTTATGTCAGTCATCTCGCAGTAACGATTCGGGATGCAATGAAGTCTAGACTCAATCTAGATTTTTATGCTGAATCAAGGCTTGATAACCATCCAAAAATATGGATAGCTTTATTCTTCCTTTTCCTTGATACCTTTTCAATAAAGATATCCTGCAGAAAATAGTCACAAATCATAATAAAACATTCATCATTAACGTATTGAAGCTCATTTGTTTCCTTAACTTCTTTGGGTAGTAGTAACTCCGGATTCATATTATTGCCCTAATATGAGAGCATGCAAGGTAAAAAAATCATTCTGATTTGTTGCTTTAGTCTAACTAGATAAATTAAGTCAAATTTTCAAAGGAAATAGTTTAGATTTCTAAAAATTACCGCGAGACAATCAGTACTGGATGTATAATGCATAATTACAACCATTTGCTAAGCAACTAGTTTACGCATAATTAGAAGCTAACAATCAGCCTCCAATCTCACAATCATGTTTGTCAATTCATTTATGCTTGAAATATGCATAAGGGTTTTTTATTTGAAAAGGTTTCAATTATCATCTATGACTAGATTGGAGAATATAAATCATTTTCCCTCCATTTTTGAGGTGAACGGAATAGTGCATTTCACTTACATCTTCATGTAGTCGCTCTATTATTGTAATTGCCTGACGCTTGCAATATAATTGTTGCTTGGTGTGAATGATGTATTTATCACACATATCTTTTCTTGGATATCTTGATTTAGATTGGCAATGCGCTTTTTTTCTCACAAGAAACTATTTTCATTACATGCATTGAAAAGGATATCTTGCTCTTCTTCATTCATTTTTTTCTTAGGTAATGGTAAAAATACCTTTCGATTATATCTTTAAATCTAACATGTTGAGCTCCCTTCGTTTGCAAAGCATTAAATGAATCTTTTTCCCAATTTTTATCCTGTCAATTTTAACAAGATAGATAACCACATGACATTGGAATAAAACCTTAATACCAAGAGTATGCTAGACAGATTGCAGGCTAAAACTTAATAGTGTTTTGTCAAGTTGGCAGGCAGGAACGTCCCGTTTATCGGTAGGCAGGTAGTCTTTTGTATTCCTATTTGTTGGAAAATTTTCCCACAAGGCCGAGAAAAGGTAACCGCAACTTTGGCACCAACTTTGGCAGGCAGGTGCTCCCCCCTCCCCCCCGCTGGATGATTCCTAACAACAGCCTTCATTCTCTCAAAGAATTCAATATGACTTCGGGGTAATACAAAATACTTTGGCCAGTACAATTTCTATCAGATATTAAGTGTATGGTATCAAAGCTCAATGTCAGACAAGTATCATCCAGAAGATTCTAGCAATGAAGCAAACATTCAACAAAGCTATTGACTTATTGGATGGAACGGGAGCTGGCATCCACTGTGAGACTACTTTGGCAGCTGCAGTCTAGAAGATGTGTCCTTATTTTTAAGAGTTAGAAGTAATCATGGGAAATAGACAGTCAGCTCATCCTTTAGTTAACAACAAAGAATTTGAGTACGAATGTCCAGATGGAAATAGTTCCAAATCTTTGATAGATGATGAAGAAAGAAAAGAAGAAATAGAAAACTTGGATGAATGTCTCTACGAAATTCTGAATTGACTTCCTGCGTTTTGCATATCTGGTCATCTGGGCATCTAGCTTTATTTTATTAATTTCAGTTGGTTTGGGGTCATCAAAGTGATCGATTCTGATGGGTCGGCAGGAAGTTAAACTTGACAACCACTAGGTGTCCTTTTTTATTATTCCTCAATCAATATTGCCTGTTATTTAAGCAAGATGATGATAGTGACCCTATTTTAGGTCCTTAGGCTTCGCTATTTCCAAGTTCTTTGATGTCAACATTGATGCTTGCGAGGAAATTAGTTTTGCATAAATAGAGAAAAGACCTCGACTGTGTTACCTTGACACATGTAGGATTCGAGACATGGCAAACATGTCGTTTTCCATAAGTGTGTCTAAATGCTTCAATTACAAATCTTTCATCGAACACAAATTCAGTGCCGAATCGAAGTACAATCCAGATTGATTGGGTAAAAATAATTCTACGATTAGTACGACGAGGAAGTTTAATTTT
>CAAAJI010000191.1:94136-107259 GCA_900642245.1 Fragilaria radians
AATTACCGAACCAATCAAATCCACATTGCACATTTCTATAAATAATGCGTCATTCAGCAAGTCGATGGCACATTCAAAGGCTAAGAAAAGCTCAATTAAATGAACCATCCAATGGTGACGACACAACTGCCGAACAAAGCAATGTTTATGATGGTGATAATACTATAAATGATGTCGACGAGACTCTACCCGGTGCTTATTCCATCACGAATCAAATACAGAACGAAAGTCCATTACCACTATGGGATGCGAGTGATCGCAATATGTCGACAACAAATCAAGTATTTCAGAGTGAAGATTCATCCAGTCATGAAAGTTCAATACAAAATGAAGACGATGTTCCGAATTCGTCAACAGGATATGGAGAAGATACTCCAAATTCGTTGGATCTCAATAAGGATTATGTATTCGAAAAACCAAACAGTGCTCTTGCGATCCTTCGTTCCTCCATACGTTACCAAATTTTCTGTCTGGTAATTTTTTTGGCGATTGCTGCGGCTATTATTGTTTTCGCGATCAAGGTTTCGTCGATATCACCGGCTCCAAGTCCAATACCATCATCCATACCAACCGTAAACTCTACAACTGGATCTCCCACCTCCAACGAGTGGAACTTCAATTCAGAAATCGTATCCGATAAAGTATCATTTGGATATGGTGTAAAACTTAGTGCAGATGGGAACATATTAGTTGTGTCTTCTCCGTACCATGAAAATGGTAAGGGGCGATTCGATGTCTATACTATTGAGAAAGTATCGGATAAAAAAACTTGGAATCACATTCTCCCTGTATCCGGCACGAAAGTTCAGGGCAGTAATTCTAGTGCTCTCATGAGTCATGGTATGAGTCTTAGTGCGGATGGATCAATTGTCGCAATCGGATCACCAGGATACGGTAATGGTCTTGTTTACATTTACCTGATTGACCTGAAGACAAATAAAATCTCACAAAAAGGAAATCCAATCCAAGGCCCAACACCTTTGTGCGAGTTTGGGTTCTCTGTAGCATTGAGTTCCATTGGAACACGGTTATTTGTCGGAGCACCGAATTATGGGCAAGTTGAATCAGAAAGGATAGGTCTAGTTCGGGCATATGACTATAACAGTATAACTGATTCATGGGTTCAAGTTGGTTCGGATATGACTGGAGTAAGCATCAACTCACGTTTTGGACACTCAATCGCATCAAGTTATGATGGTTCCAAGTTAATAGTTGGAGCTCCATTCGATTCTGCAGGAGAAGCATCGTTCGATTCTTCAGCTGGAGAATCGTTCAATTTCACAAAGTATGAACATCTAGGCACATTTTATTGTTTCACTCTTGAAAAACAACAAGTGTGGTATCATTATCCTCGGAATCAATTCTATGGGGATGCAATCAATGCTCAGTTAGGCTACATTGTGGCAGCGGACAAAAATGGCGAGGTAATTGTGACTAGCCAAAAGCACATTATTAGTGATGCACATTACGAAGATGCCAGTGTTGTGATGGTCTACTTCATTGACAAACAACTTAATTTTATCAAAACACAGAGTTATCCGATATCTGGTGGGTACGAAGATGCGCAATTTGGCTCTCAGGTGGATATAAGTGCTGTTGGTGACATTATTGTTGCATCGGACGAACACCGGGAAGAACTTTCGGGTGCTGTTCGATCCTTCAAATTGATTGCCGGTAACTCGGTTGAGTACGGGGCTGAAATTCCAGGACTAGCTTTGGGTTCCTCCTGCAAACCCTGGGGAACTGGAACCAGTATGTCACTTGCCATTACCTCAAATGTCAAACGACTTGCCATTGGGTATGAGTGTATTTCAATTGATGGAAAGCAGAAACCAGCGTCGGCGGTCCATCTATACGAAATTTCGTAAAAGAAAAAGGAGATTGAATGCCAGAATACCAGTTTGTTACCGTCATTAGAGTTGGTAGAATTTCCGGAGTGCATTTCATGATTGAATTTACACTAAAAGTAAAAGAAAATCATTTTACTCTCAATTCTATATGATAGTTACGAGAGGTGCGTGGAATGATAGAGTACATCAGCAAGATGAAACAAATTTGTTGACTCTGTGATAGTGTAAGATATTTAAAGAACTAGCAAGTGGACAACAGCAAGATGTCAAACCTGAATGGAGAAAAACTGACAAAGAAATTGAGCAAATCTATTCAGGTCAAGGGATTAAAATAATGGCTATCAACATATGTACTTGGAGACAAAAATAGCAGGCAACATGTATTAGCTAGATCGTATCCAAGATAAGCTTTAAATAATTCTTTGGTGTGTACTTGACATTTCCAACTTTTGTTGCATTCATGGTCTTTCTAATGTTACGTTCATGACTACCCTTAACCTTGTACTACTCTACCAAAAGTAAGAGTAACGCCATTATCACATATCCCCAAATAACTAAAGGTTTCCCATTCACAGAGTCTAAATAAATATCCCATCTGATACATTGAGTTTTTGTTTTCCTTGATAACTGTCATGACTTTTCTACAAATACTGTAGTTTTTTCAGTTTTTCTTCCGCTTCCCTGTCCCATTTCTGTGGTAAGAACAATACCTTGCAGCAAAGATATTAAGATAAATCCGCCAATTTGACAAACTTTATGTTTGCGCTCAAAAACTGTAGGATCAAGCGTACCACTTGTTTGAAATGTTCCTTCATATTGACAGCTCATAAGGTTTTTTCCTCTAAGTCTTCTCTCTCACTTTCTATCAAAGTTCTTGATTTAATCTTTTTCAGCAACACTTCATAACAAGGTTACACTCATTGGGTATCCCTTAGGCTGCGAGGAAATTTCCTTGTCGCCAATAATGCTTGAAACCATCCCTTTAAGTCTCACACGTAAAACTTATTGTTAAGTAATCTGAACCTCTTGATGTATAAACTGAATTTCCCAAAAAAGTCCCTTGATACACTCCAATTATGCTTTGCTTTGCAGCCCGTTACCAAGTCAAAAGCAGTTTCTTGGCTTTGTTTCTTTGTATCATATGAATTCAGATGAGTATTTATGTTTCAGGTGTTCTTCATATTTTCCTCAGAAAGGCATTAATTGTGTTTACAGCAATCATTTTTCAAACGAAAAGAATGTCCGGAAAAGTTAAAGAAAAAAATCAAGTCAATGAGCTATGCCTTATCACCGAATAAAGTTAGCAAGCAATTCTCGAAAATAAACAACTAAGATAGTGATTAATTTTCCATACTATACAAATTGAAAGTCCTCTTCAATAAAGGCAGTGTTTGAATCACTCTTAGGCAAGTTAGAAAGTGATCAAATGCCATTCTTTACATTCTTATAGAGATGCCGCCCAGAATTATGCAAAGAAAGCAACATGTGACACTATGTATGAACACAAATGGAATTATATTTTCACCACAATGTCTTGAAATATAATGTATCTGACAGCTGAGTCCGCTATAAATCAGGGGAAGGAGATATCCGAGGGAGTTTCAACGTCAGCACAGTGCAAAACAGTGAAACCTTATTGATAATTCTAGACTTCCAGGAGTGCAATATAAATCCAAAGATAGAAGATATGATAAGGATCAAGAAACGGGAACAGAGTTGATCCTAGAAGATAAATATGACAAGTGTGTGGAAGTTGACAAAAAAATTAAAGGAGATGAGTCAAGGAAAGTGATTTTCTCAGGTCATTCACAAGCTGCAAGCATAAAATCTTAAACAAGGCGTTCATTGCTCTGGAGAAAAAGTAAAAGAAGTTGCGTTTGATGAGATGAGATTGTTGCACGCAAGGGGTGATTTTGTACCAGGATAAATGGAATCACTGACTGAAAAAGAGAGATATAGATTGATTGAAAGTTAAATATTTTGGTTGAAAAAATCAATATAAGAGTCAATGCAAGAACCTGTGCGAATTGCAGCGTACAGCGTTAATTTATAAGTAATGAGGAGGCATTAAATCCTACAGTCGTAACAGAGTCCATTGCGCTTACGGAATTACAGATGCAAAAGAGAAGATGGATGTGGTGACCCTTGTTATCACTTATGCATTTGTTCAAAAGGCAGCAGGAATAAAAATGATGGAGGATAAATTATTATGACGATTAGAGGTTCGTTTGTTAACATGCTTAGTGATCTAGATCCACTTGTTTATAGAGAGTATGTCCCAAATGTCAATAGAAGTAAGATTCAAGTTTTGAAACCAAGCTATGGTATGATATAAGAAAATGAAAAGTGATTTGGAGTCAATTGATCTCAGATATATCTGAACAATCTGTGCATAGCGAATTGGATGGTAAATGGCTCACAGTGCATGGTGGTATGGCATGTAGATTAATACATAGGCAAGATGATGATTGAGTTTCCATTTGATTTTGGAGACAAAAGGTAAAATATCCATATGATCAGAACCTGTTCAAAATTTCAAAGAGCGAGGAGATTGAAGAAGTAAAAGGAAACTATAATGAGCTTTTCATAAGATTAACCTTGGCGAATGAATTAAAGCCGGATGTGATGCCATAAATTGTATTTTTAACATCTAGGATAGTGAACCCAGCAAAGACGGATTGGGACGAATTGCTTTTGTTGCAGTTTCTGAATAACACAACAATTGATAGATGGAGATTTTGTAGATGAGAAATTTATTGACAAGCGGAATTTAGATGAATTGCTTGCTGTCCATAATGACATGCAAAGTCAGACCGGTGCAATCATAACTTTAGGAAAGGAAGCGGCTCAAGTTCTGTCAACGTAACAAAAGGCAAAAACAAGAAGTTCACCTGAGGTAGAGTTAATCTTCTTTGATGACATTGCTTCAAGAAAAATTGGACAGAATTATTTTTAAATGAACAAGGATATTAAATGATAGAGAATGCCATTTATAGAGATAGCTGGCGGCAACGAAGTTGGAGATAAAGGTAAAAACAAGTTAAGGAGTCAGAAATCAACATGTCAATATCAAATATGCTGATCAACTACAGAAATGTTTGGAGACTACACGGCAAAACCATTGTTTGGAACAAAGTGAAATAAATTTTTAGAAAGAAGATAATGAACATTTGAGAATATTGTAGTTGGTCAGCAGGAGTGTATGATTGATAAGGAGAGTTGGAGAGTTTGTTCATTGTAGTAGCAAGAAAAGGTAATTTGTACATCCTCGCTTCTTGAAAAGGTTATGGGTTAATAAAATTACGCGACAAGGTGCGACATGTGATGACGTCGATGACGGATTTTCTAACCCGAGATTTGGAAGTGTTTTGTCTATTGGGGATTCAAATTTAGCTACAGATCTCACATCCATGATCTTGAAAAGTCACTTGCGTGGACGACATACTCGCTACTACTTTTTTTCGACGCGACATAAAATGTTGCATTAATTCGCGAGCCCTGTGGCCTCCCTCTACCCAACCAATCAAATCACATTTATATGTTCCATGAGTCAAGGCGCTAGTCGTTGGCAAATTCAAAGGCTAAGGAAAGCTCAATTAAACGAACCGTCCAATGGTGAAGACACGACAGCCGAACGAAACAATGCATTCAGTGGTAATGATGATGTTGATGATATCGACGATTCTCTACCTGGTGCTTATGCCATCACAAATCTAATGCACAGTGAAAGTGAAACACCATTATGGGATACCAATGATATTGATACTTCGACAATAAATCAAGTATTTCCGCCTGAAACTTCAACTATCCTCAATGAGAATGATTCATTAGAACAGGAACACACGTACCTTTTAAACTTTCTTTTGTCCAAGAGCATTCAAATTTACTGTTATGTGGTATTTTTGGCGATTGCTGTGGCTATTATTGTCATCGGATTCAATTCTTCATTGATTTCACCAGCTCCAAGTCGAACACCATCATCGACACCATCCACAACAACTCAAAATGAATCTCCGACCTCCTACCAATGGAACTTCAGTTCTGAAATCTTATCCAATGAAGTATCCTTCGGATATAATGTAAAACTAAGTGCAGATGGGAATATTTTAGCTGTTTCTTCTCCATACTATGAAAATGGCAAGGGGCGATTCGATGTCTATACCATCAAGAAAGGAAAGGACAAAACAACTTGGTCGCATCTTCTCCCTGTATCCGGCACGAAGGTTCAGGGCACTAGTTCTAGTGATCTCATGAGCCAAGGAACGAGTCTTAGTGCGGATGGATCAACATTGGCAATCGGATCACCAGGATATGGTAATGGACTTGTTGACATTTTCCTGATTGACCTCAAAACCAATACAATTTCACAAAAAGGAAAGTCAATCCAAGGCCCAACACCTTTGTGTGAGTTTGGGTTCTCTGTAGCGTTTAATTCCGTTGGAACACGGCTATTTGTTGGAGCTCCAAATTACGGGCAAGCTGAGTCAGAAACGATAGGTCTCGTTCGGGCTTATGACTATGATAATGTAACTGATTCTTGGATTCAAGTTGGTTCGGATATGACTGGAGAAAGTATTGATTCACGTTTTGGACACTCAATCGCATCAAGTTACGACGGTTCCAAGATAATTATTGGAGCACCCTTTGATGGTATGAAGTTTGAAAAAGCAGGCAAGGTCTATTGCTTTACACTGAAAAAAGATTTGAATAAGTGGTATCACTTTCCTTACAATTATTACTATGGTGATAATGCAAACTCTCAGTTAGGCCACAACCTGGTGACCAGTGAAAGTGGTGAATATTTTGCATTCAGTGTCGAGTCCAGTTCACATTACGAAGAGTATAAAGGTGCTGGAGTTCTAGAGGTATGCTTCATTGGGTCACAATTTAATACAATTGATACCATTGGTTATCCAATTTCGGGTATTCATGAGGATGCTCATCTGGGTTGTCAGATTGATATGGATGCCTCTGGAGCTGTTGTTGTTGCATCCGAGCAACATACATCGGACACTTCCGGCACAGTTTGGGTATACAAGTCAAAAGGTGGCATAATGAAAGCATATCAGCCATCTATTCTAGGGTATCCAAAGGGGTCTTGTCAGCCACGGGGACGTGGACCTAGTGTATCCATTGTAACGTCTGGTGTTCCGCGACTTGCCATTGGATATGAATGCATTTTAATCAACGGGGAAGTAAAAGCAGCAGTTCATGTGTATGACTACTATGCAATTTCAGAGTGATTCCAGTATGCAGCAGACTATCATTCTTATTTCCTGGCAGTTTGTATGTTGAGCTGTGTCAAAGCAAGCCTTGCCTCTAGCATTTTCATCATATTTGAAGGGTGGGGATCACGCAATAGAATGTTAGATTCTATAATCCACAATCAAGATATGATTTGTACAGGAATAAGCAACACATTTTCATGATTTTTCAAAATATTAATTGTAATTGTACACAGCTACTCATTCTCTCTTTTATTGTTTGATCTCATCATTTACAAAGAACTCATTATCCGATTTCTCTACTGAGGAATGCTCTTACTTTGATATATATGGTCATTTTTGCTAATTATAATCAAGTTATTTTTCTTTTGAATTATGAAAAGATTCAAATTTGCAATCATATATCAGTGAGGTCTTTCTGGCAAGCGTAATTCACAACAGTCATTGTTAGCACTATACTGGTGCCTGTTTTTTGAAAATCCTATCCATGAAAAGCAAACATTGGGCTAAATTTTTCTAATCTGCTTGGCTGGTACCACATTGCGTGCCGCTCTGATATACTATATTTTTGTAGACCAAATTCTTTTCTTCAATTGTAAATGCTATATTTTTGGAGATTTGAGTTTGCAGCTTCCACAAATTATATATAGTAATTGTTGACTATGGAAGCAACATTTCTCAAGCACACACAGAATTTTGTGATGTCAATGCAAATTTGTGGAAACCATCGCAACAACAAATTGATAACTTGAATGATCCAACTTCTCAACAGTGAAAAATCATGAGATGCACTTCAAGAGGACTAGGATTCTTACTGAAAGAAGCTTCTAGCATATGAAATAACAAACAAAGTCATACGCAAGACTAAGGTAATGAAGAAAACATGAATCCAAAATGGAAAATATTCCTATTGAGTTTATGAGAACGAGAAAAAGAATTCCTTTAACTACAATAAACATCAATACGCTATGTCAATCACACTTGATGCATATATTACACTATTAGGCACAAAACAGAAGGAGGATAAAAGCCTCTAAGACTATAACAAATGTTTTGTTTTGCTAAAACTGAAGTATCCCGTGGAAACAATGCAATTCACAACAAGCTGCATGTTGGCAAATTGATGTCTTACATCAATTAAAATTGACAGTCGAGTCAACGATGAATTTCTTATATGACTTGAAGAAATATATTTATCAGAAAAATTGATTTCCCAAAAGTAAAAATTAATTTCAGATAAATGCTACGGTTAAAGCTAGGGAATGAAAACCGCAAACACGTTTCATGCATTTGTTATGAAAGGCATCTCTATAGATGCTGTCGTCAAGACATCCTACCAGAAGCAGCAAATTCAGCAAGTAACTGAGACTTATGAAGGAGTCTAGAAAAATCAATAAGCATATGAACTTTCTCAAAACAACAAAAGATGACATTGCAATTTTAATGTAAGGATTGTAGAAGGAAGAAGCATACTCTTTTATTTCAACACATTGCTCATTGCCATTGGAGAAACATTATCTTCAAAGAGGTGACAACAAATTTGAGGCAAAAACCTTTCACAGTCCTCTTTCTCAAGAAACTCATTTGTGAGATCTGGTATTGTGCATACGAATCACGTTGTCTCACATAGTCCAGTTGACTCAATTCATCAGTTCTTAATACTAGCTTGGCTTGGAGTTCCCGAATATTGGAAATTTTTGAGGGAATTTATGGGTTAGTTCTTGGAAGGACTAATTCTTCTTCAACCAGAAAGGATTTTAGAACGGACAGGCAAGGTTGACGTGATTGCCTATTTTCAATAATCCCGATCTGGGCATTGAAATTTCATTCTTTTTTGGCTCTTGACATAGGATAAATAAGACTGAGTTTTTCTTACGGTCATTTTTGTTAAGTCTACTTTATCTGCAATTCATGATGGTCAACTAAAGAGTTCTTTGATGGAATGATCAAATTTTGTGGAATTGAAAGAGCAGGGATTTCTCTTTTTTTTAGGGATATCAAATGCACTGATTAGTTTTTCACGTATAAATCAAAGTTGAGATTTAGCATATTTACCAAGTATCCTAATTTATTTGCTATAAAGTATGACCTCGTAGGAAAGCTCGCACAAAGTCCACCTTGTCATAAGTTCCACTTTTACAGGGTAAAAGTAAGGAGATGAAAAAAAGGAAAGACTATGTGTCCGAAGTGTGTTGCACGCAATATTTTATCTCACAATACCAAGAAAAGTAAGGAGATGATAGAAGAGGAACTTTAGAGCTAAAGACTACCAAATATCCTTTGTATGTCGATGTCATTGGTATCCGGTGAATCGCATGGCTATAATCCGCAAAGGCACACAACTTTATGATCAGATGGAATGAATTTTTTCTCAAGGAAGAATAGGATGATAAGAAAAAATCATGTGATGCTTTGTCCTTGGTAAGTATGATCAACTCCATCCTGAAGGAAAATAGACCGAAATATGAAAAAATATATTTACCCTGTAACGTTAGTGATATGGATGAAACGAGAAAATAATAAGAGATGAATTGGAAGTGTTCCTCAAGAATACCTGGAGAGTAAAAAATGGAATGACGAGGTTTAGTGTTATCAATACGGATGTGTTAGGTATATTACCACTTATAATGATTGCTACGTAGAAATAGCATAGATGTTAGGATATTTCTTGGTATTGTTATCCCTCGGCCTAGTGAACATAAGAAATCAATATTGCGTTTTTTGTAGAAAACCGTTATATTAAGGATAACTGTAATAGTCAGGACACTATACCCTTCAAATTGAAGTCCTCAAATGCTTACACTTCGTTTTCGTATTAAGTGCTACTTTGAGACGACGTTGTGTTAAAAAATAATTGCATGATTACAAATAAATTTTAATATCGTTGAATCCCATCAACTCTTTCATGTTCACCTGGTAATAAAGTTCCAATCCGAATCATAAGTTACAGTTACGAACGTTGATGATCTATTATCTGGAGTAGTCATGGTTTTTAAGAAGAGCCAACGTGGACGTCAATCGGACGGTATTCCCGGTGCTCATTTCGTCAAGAATACTACCGAAAGGCAGACAGTTGAAAATGCAAAGAAGCAACATCATGCTCAACGAAAATTTATGAAAAAAATTAATGAGGATACGCATGAATTATTTGACGAAGAGACAAGAAGTATGCAATGTTATGACAACGAAATAGAAACGTACAACCATGAAGCAGCACCTCCAACGGCTACGAATCCTCCTTTGCAACGATCTGTTGATTTAATTCCAATCTCGTATGCCACCAACCAAGATTCGAATATCATCGTAGACGAGAATTCTATGGATCCCAGCGAGATTGACAGTGTTTTAGGATATTACAGTCGAACTCTCAATGATGAAGGAACAGTCAGAACTACAGCAACTATGATGACTGCTCAAATTAGAAACATGGATGCAAGGCGGGAACATTCCAGTGATATTCCATTCATTCAAGAAAACTCATCGAGGGTACATCAAGGCTTTCGTAGATTTTCACGAAAGAGTTTTAAGCGTTCCACCAACAATAACCAATTGATGATTGACACGCAAGGCCGAGCAATCACGGAAGAAGAAATGAAATTGATTTGGGCGGCAACAGGAAAGTGCGTCAAATGCGGTGTGAATACTACCCATCAAAAAGAAAAATATGGTCCCCTTGGCATGTTTCGTCGTATGATCCCCCAAACTGAAGAGGGAATATCGTATAAGGGTTATTGTCTTTATTGTTATGATGTTCCCATGTTGCGTCGGATCCTTCATGAACCTGATATTCCCTTGGACTTACCACGTAATGATATGCGACAATCATCACTTCGCATGATTCAATTACGTCAGGATGGAATTTCCGAACTACCCAATGTCAAACAAAGTCCAGTGGTAACTCTGTGTTCGTCGATGCGCTTTCAAATGTGCTGCTTCGTCGTAGTCTTAGTAATTGCAGGGGCTATAGTTCTCATTGGAATCAAGGTTGCAAAGCGACCAGACGTTTGGATATCACAACCACCCAGTTTAGCTCCCTCGAACTCTCCCTCAACACATATGCCTAGTTCATCACCTACGTCGTATGCGTGGAATTTACATTCGGAAGTAATATCAGATTACACATCCTTTGGACAAAAAGTGAAATTGAGTGACGATGGAAACATTTTAGCTGTGTCTTCTCCATACTATGAAAATGGCAAGGGGCGATTCGATGTCTATACTATCGAGAAAGGAACGGACGAAACAACTTGGTCTCGTCTACTACCCGTATCCGGGACGAAGATCCAGGACACTAATTCTAGTGCTCTCATGAGTCATGGTATGAGTCTTAGTGCGGATGGATCAACTGTGGCAATCGGATCACCAGGATACGGTAATGGGCTTGTTGACATTTACCTGATAGATCTCAAAACCAATACAATTTCACAAAAGGGAACTTCAATCCAAGGCCCAACACCGTTGTGCGAGTTTGGGTTCTCTGTAGCATTGAATTCCATTGGAACACGACTATTTGTTGGAGCGCCGAATTATGGACAATCTGTATTGGAAAGGATAGGTCTCGTTCGGGCTTATGACTATAATAATGTAACTGATTCTTGGATTCAAGTTGGTTCGGATATGACTGGAGAAAGCACCAACTCACGTTTTGGACACTCAATCGCATCAAGTCATGACGGTTCCAAGATAATTATTGGAGCACCCTTTGATGGTACAAAGCTTGAAAACGCAGGCAAGGTCTATTGCTTTACACTAAACAAAGATTTGAATAAGTGGTATCACTTCCCATACAATTATTACTATGGTGATAATGCAAACTCTCAATTAGGCTACAACCTGGTGGCCAATGAAAAAGGTGAATACTTTGCATTCAGTGTCGAAACTAGTTCTTACGATGAAGAGTATAAAGGTGCTGGAGTTATCGAGGTATGCTACGTTGGGTCACAATTCAATTCGATTGATACCATTGGTTATCCCGTCTCAGGTACTCATGAGGATGCTCATCTGGGTTGTCAGATTGATATGGATGCCTTTGGAGCTGTCGTTGTGGCATCCGAGCAACATACATCGGACACTTCCGGTACAGTTTGGGTATACAAGTCAAAACTTGGTATACTGGAAGTTTATGGATCACCTATTCTAGGGTATCCAAAGGGGTCTTGTCAGCCACGGGGACGTGGACCTAGTGTATCCATTGTAACGTCTGATGTTTCACGACTTGCCATTGGATATGAATGTATTTTAATCAACGGGGAAGTAAAAGCAGCAGTTCATGTATATGACTACTATGCAATCTCATAGTAATTCCAGTATGCAACAGATTATCATTCTTATTTCCTTGGCTGTTTTTTGGATGTGGAGCGATGTGTCTTAACAGTCATGTTCTCTAGCATTAACGTTTGTAAAGAAAGCGTTGTGAACGCACTAGAAATTATTGTCTTCGTAATCCCACAATCAAAATATGATTCTTCTAAAGACAACAAGCAACATATTCAGGGTGTTTGGGGAAACATAAACTACAATTGTAGATAGCTATTGTTTTTGCACTTTATGCGTTATCAATTGCAATCTTGAGTCATTTTTGTTGACTAATTTCAAGGTAATGTTTTCCTGAAAAGAGTCAAAGGCACTCACTAGTTTTTACTTTTGTTCATTCCTGTCTTAATAAATCTAGTATGCACAACTTTTTTCTCAATTGATGGATAACTGTGATACTCTTTGATTCACCAAAGAGATTTATAGTTTTGATCCCCATAGCCCTAGCAAGATCTTGCAAAAATATGTTACGAAAGAGAGGAAATGTAAGAAATGAAGAGTTGTACAATCAATATTCATTTAAAGTTGAATTTCAAGGAGGGTGTAAACCTTGCTGCACAATTGTTGTAGAAGAAAAATAAATAGTTTCAATTAAAAAGTGAACCTCACGTAAAAACTTGTTGTACAAGCTAATGATCCTCTTCTAGTAAATTTGTATCTGAAGTTGAGTGTAACCTTTATTTTGTGTCTCGAAATGTATTTCATTTTCGGCCTATTACCTTCCGAGTTTTCCAA
>CAAAJI010000192.1:0-10055 GCA_900642245.1 Fragilaria radians
AATTCAATAATCTGAGAGGATTGATTTCTCCTATTCTCAAGCTAGGCTAAAGCTTTACAAATGTGAGTGAATGAACTTGTTCATGCCAACTTAACTCAAGAGAAGAGGGTATCTACAGCCTTTGGTTTAATTGTGTTACAATTCCTCTTCACCTAACTTGTAATTTAGTGCATTCATGATTTCGGCCATTTCAAATCACTGGATGTTATCTCTAATAGGCGGAATAACTTCGTTTAATCATTGCGAGAGGCCTTTAAATCTTTCTCTCTTTTTTGCATCCATTAAAGTACTGCATTTGCTTTCGGATTGCAGCTCATTGCTGGCTTGAGGCTTAGACCACAATTGGGACATACATTTGGAACTCACGTTTGAGTTTGCTGTCATTATCAAAGATAGTAATTTATGTTGCTTTGATAATAATCCTGATTACCTGTTGTTGACTTTTAGGCGCCCTCTGCCTTTATCTGGATGCATGATAATGCTTTCAAAGAGCTCGTGTGCTTGGATGGAGTCTTTACAGTGAAAGGATCAATTAAAATTAAACCATCTCATTATTTTACATCTAATCAATTTGCTTGGATTTTATTTTTATCTTTCTATATTTGTATTGGATTGATAACGGCCAGCGTGAGAGAGATCTCTCATAAAACACCCTAACAGTAAATGTATAGAATCAAACTAATTAGCCGTTCATCGACGCAAAGGAAATCCATGATTACTTTGAGGTCTAGAATTCAATCGAATTCGTTACAATTGATTTTGGAAATAGCCTTAACCTTAGCCCTAGCCCTAACTAAAGAAACTCAATACACCTTGGATTTAATGAAAGACTGGATATTTTTGGGGAATTGCTATTCGGCCTCCCCTGTTTTGCTAATTGACACCCCCGAGTGTTAGGGTTAGGGCCTAGACCTAGGGTTAGGCATAATGGAGTTTTATGTAGTTTCCAGCATGATGGCAAATGAACACTTTTCCTTTTTCCCCGCTATGATATCCCTTTGTATTGAGCTTGAAGTTTTGGGTAATAGCATCTCCCTTCAAATAAGATTTTCCTTCTTCGCGGGTCGTGAAACTGTTTTCCATTGTGGCTCTCCGTTACGCCGAGTGTTAGGTCTAGACCCTAACCCTAATACTCTGGGAGAGGCAATTAGCAAAACAGGGAGGCCGAATAGCAAATCCCTATTAAGTCAGTAGTTGAATTATCGTGACTCGAAATACATGACGGATATTCCATCCCACATTACATATCTTGGAGATTTAGAATTCTATGCTTCATCATCCAAGCACTTGCCACGAGCATATCTTCCATAAAATTGAAACCCGAAAACGTAAAGACAAATCTGGTGGAATCTGCGTGCGACAGACTAATGGATATTCTTGAGAGCATTATTTCCATATATGGAATATCGTCAAGCAGTGCGCTCTGAAATGCTGGACGTTAACACAGAAGGATTGACCTTAGTATCGCATAAAGTGGCTTCACATGACTCAATATATTTAGAGACTTTAGGTGGTCCCCTAACTTCTTCAGAATTTTCAAAGCTATCCTTCTTGCGTGCAGAGATTGCAAATAAGGCCTTTCATTGCTTATGATCCTTATTCTTGCCACTTTACTGTTACTAGTCTTCATGTTGACAGACAGTATCAAGAACCTCAATTCCAACCCATTTTTGTCAAAAGATCTTTATCATTCTCTTTCCTGGATCTCCTTCCTTGTTGATTTCATTATCAAAAGATTGTTAACTCACCAAGTAGAATCACAGGCTTCTTGCCTCAGCCAAGATCTTCTCACTCCATGCCAACCTTATTTTATTCCCCCTTGCAAAATTTAGAAAACACTGATATCTCTCATATGAACTTGTTAACGCAAACTTAAGTCAAATATGCGCGTTCCAACTCTTTTTCGCCTAAAGTAGAATAATTCATAATCTTCTTTAAATAAATGCTAACGCTAATATAACCTAGCTCAATCATCACGCAAATTCATTGTTCAAATTCTAATAATTTATCTTAAATCATTTTTAATCTTGACTTACAACTCATTGAAAATTGTCAATACTCTCTAGTATTTGTATGTATTCTAATTTTTACGTATTTATTATATTGCAGATTTTCAGGATATTTTTTACAGGTGGTATTTCCTCAGTAAAGCGTTACGCACTTTCACTTGCTCACATTTTAGTTTTTTTTCTTCAGCCGTGCTTACTGTTGACTTACAACTCAAACATATTGACAAGATTTGTTTCACTTTAAGAATAAATAGAGCTTAAAGTCATTGCTATCGTTGCTCTTTTCAAGATTTAGGTACAAAAACCACTCTTGCTTTCTATTCGTAAAGATTGGATTCATTACTTTCTAATCATTTATTGTGATAATATGTTTAGATAAGTCCGCATTTTTAGAATCAGCAACTATCTACAAAGGCATGCTGGAGCGCCTAATATATAATGACTGCACTTTACTTGGAATAAATATTTCAAGAGTGCAGCCAATGTGATTTATTTTCATCAGCATTTCTAGATTGATATGATGTGCTGCCTATCATCTTAAGGAACTTTCGGTAGAGCTGAGATGAGTGATAGTGATGTGTTTAACAACAAAATTCATCAATCAAACTGATTGTTCAGTATCTATATGGTTTCAATTGCGTTTTGGTAGTCTTCAATGATCTCAAGATTTGATGATTTTTATATGGTACTAATAAGGATAATGGCTATTTGTTCATTTTTGGAAGACTTGACAAGAGGATGATTTCAAATTTGTGGTTTCTCTATTAGTATTTTTAATGCATCCAAGGATGAAGATGAAACCAGCCATATCCAGCCAAAATGTCTGGTCAATCTAAGTAATTCTTCTGGAAAGATTTGACTCAGTAGCAAGTCAGTAATTAATCTAACATTTCATTTTGA
This sequence comes from Fragilaria radians, assembly GCA_900642245.1. NCBI lineage: Eukaryota > Bacillariophyta > Fragilariophyceae > Fragilariales > Fragilariaceae > Fragilaria > Fragilaria radians. The sequence continues at coordinate 2,910 of CAAAJI010000192.1, forward strand.
CATACGTTGGTTTTTCCAAGATATCATTGACGTTTCAGCGTACATTGGATATACCAACAAAATGGAGGAAATACCCTTTTAAAGAAAAGGATAACTGAGTCTCCTTTGAGGACCAGAGTTGAAGTGGTGAAGTCGTAGCAAAAGTCAGTAAAGATTAAGCCATTTGATTTTCATGATCTAAAGCCGAGTGAAAAAGTGAAGAAAGTTACGTTACGCTGTAAGTCTTAATTTTGTTCACGAATTGGAAGTAGTCAATTGACGATTCCTTCTATGAGACGTTGAACTATGCAGTAGAATTATGCTTCTTGGAATATTATTATGTCATCAGCAAGTTGGATAACAGAGACATGAGTTCTTTCCCTTAACTAATTTGGCGGTGAATATTCAGGCGATTGTAATCAAATCAAGGAAGATAAGGTAGTCATCATGCTGTGCCCAAAGTTCACACAGCTTCATGTGATTAAATGTTAAGAAAGCCAATGAATTTTGAATACTCAAACAACCTCAAATTACGTCTGGGGCCAATACGCATCACTAACAGACAGATTTGTGTTAATGTCCCTGGCCTTCAAAACCGAATAAATGTCCTTCCCATAACCCCTGCTGTTGAAGCTGAGCCTGAAGTTGCTGAAGCTGCCGTAACTGTTCTTGCTGATGCTGAAGTTGCAGCTGAAGTTGTTGTTGTTGCGCTGTTGTGTGAAAAGCTAGCTCGGTTTGCCCTGAAAATGAAACTTGAGTCTCGGGCTTTGGCGGAGTGTTCTTGCGGTCAACAATTACAACTTACCTAAGGAATTATTTGACAAATTCATGCCGTTGCTGAAAAACATGTGTCCACCATAACTCAAGTCATTGTTTGAGACCGGAAAATGAGGCTGTTGCATTATTGGAAGATTTTGCCTGGAAAAATTGATACTGCTCGATCGCTCTTTAATGCGTCTACTAACTTCAAGCTCTATGGCTGCATTGAGACGACTCACCGAAGATTCAGCGCTGTTAGAAAAAGATTTCGAACAGGTTTGCATTTTATGCTGAAGATCTCCTTGCATGACAGGAGCGTGATTCAACTTCTCTTGACTACATTCTTTTTGGTGAAGCGATTTGTTAACAAGCTGAAAATCATCGAAAATTCCATACTTCTCACTCGATTCAACGTTTTCACGATTATGTAATGGAAGCGAATGCTTTATCATATCTGAAGACTTATAACAAGTCATTTTATCCAACAGGTCCGGCATTCCACGTTGAAATAAATTGTGGTAAAAGGCTCCCGCTTCTTCTCCTCTCAAGTGGCGTTGAAAACCCCAACGATGTAATTTGCGCGTGAAGCTCGAGTACTTTGCCTGTTTGAAGTGACCAGGGAGTATCTCAGCTACAAAAGCTTTGGGCTTCAGTATATTGAATGATTTTCCGTCTGGAAGCCATGAAATGATATCACTATATTCTGATTGAGAGAGAACCTTCATCAACTGGCAGTCAAAGTTGTGAAAGAAAAGGGGCATAAGAACATTGGAAAATCAAGTCCTCCAATGCTTTTTTATGGTCTACATACCTTCATCGGAAAAGGGATAGCCTTCTTACGGCCACTCTTCGTGAATCGCTCTGGAACATCAAAATCATCTTTCAGACTATCAAATGATTCATCAGCAGAAGACTTCACCAGAGCTGTTAACGCAGAAGCCGCCGAAAGTTCTTTCCCTTCTTCATGTTGGTTGCCAATTTTTTTGGTGGGAGCATAGATTTCAGAATCAGGAAGACCACATTCAATTCGAGCGTCAGAAGATGGATTAGAATTTAATCGTAGATCAATCCTTTCGGGGATAGCTTGTAATAGATGGTTAGATGAGTTCATCACACCAATAATCAATGCACGTGTTAAATGACTGATTTCTCAGGTACTTTTAATTTATTTCATTACCTAATTTGAACACACCACAGACATAAAGGACCAAAGGGTCACCATTGGCTCTACGGTAAACAAGGGTACGCAGATACCAATGGGGTAACACGATGAAAAGCGACATAAAAGTTTGAAGGAACAAATTCGAAGGGAATTCTGGCATATAGAAGTTCAATAATGTCTCCTCCATTCAGATCTCGATGTGAAAAAATCAGCAGTTGTCCTAAGGGCAATAAATGGTGTCTTTTTGTGTGTTGCCACTTGCGCATGTTCAAAAGAAATGTTATTTAATGACCGGGGCATATTCTCACGAAGAAATTTGGAAGAATGGACTTGTACTTAGAGGCTACAGTCATTTCTTCAATCAAATAAGCCCGACAGAATTCTAATCGTGAACTTATAACACTTATAAACAGTTGAACTGCAACGCAACATGGGAGTTGAAGAAGTATTTGAATACAAAGTTGATCGTGAAATAAACGGTCATTCACAAATATACTTTAGTAAAGATTCAAAGCAGCACTGTATTAGTCCTCTATCCTTAGCTAACGAATAAAATACAGCGTTGTATCGGATTTTTTGATTACAATAAACGAAGTGAAATAATAATCACGTTTAAAAATAATCTGTGAATGATTGTTCCTTTCAAATTATCTCATGAGTTGGATTTGACAAGTAGATAAAGACAACAACAGATGGTAGACAAAAGCGCGTTTTATAAGTTATGTCCTTATCTACTTGACAAATTAGACCTAAAACTGAGTCAGCAGGAACTGACATTCTGAAAAGCCTAGCTCGTACATAGCTCACTCCCCGCAGTGTGGCAGTTTCAAATTTTTTGTCACTGACGGTAAGCCCAAAAGATGAGAGATTTCAACAATTCACAACAACTGTGATACCATGTCAAGATATCTGCAGGATTCTCTTTTCCATTTATATGGTAAAATTGAACAGTTTCACAAGGTATGGCTTCAAGGACTTGATGAAAAGCCAATAGACAGGAACACTTCTTCATACATTAGTACTATTGTCTTCTTACAGCGTGTACAGGTCCTACATCAATACACTGATGTAGATCAAGATAGCTCTCACTGCAAGCAAGCACCACATCGGTATCTTAAGTCAATACCAAGAATGTGAGAGCATCACAAAAATGGTGCAATTCCCACAAAGCAACCAGGTCTGTCTTTTTAATCAGGAAACGATTCTCCAGGATCATGATAAAGTGTTGATATCTGGGATGGTATAGCAACATAATCAACAGCTTCAACTGTTTTGAACCATTCCTCAACATCATAGCTATCATGCAATTCATCTAGGTTCCATTTCAATGGGAAAGTCATCTCTACTTGGATCAACACATCAGTTCATCAACAAAAGGATATATTGGCATATTTTTAATGTACTATCCTAAGCTTTCCTAGTCCCCTACGCGCAGTCGAGAGTGAGCTCACACATGCCCTCTACTTAAGGCCGGTTTTTTCCTCACTAGTATTCTTCGCTATCCATGTTTCCCTTGTTTTTTTTCATATTTCTCGATCGTATGATTTAAACTATAGACCTGTACATGAGTTTCCAGCCAGACATTTGAACTCCTGGCATCTTGAGATCATCTTGAGATGTTCATTAATATTACATTTCATTATTCTATCCAAAATGATTTTCTGAACAAACACCAAAGGCAATAAATAATTTACAGGCTGCGCGTATTGTTGTTATCTTGAACTTGGATGATATACCTTGTGTTGGCATCAATAGAGCTATTCCTTTGTCACCGCAATTATATCCACGTTTTCCAGATGGCTACTAAATTGTTGCGTATCGTCTCACCCGATTTCTTGTCTGATTCAGAGCTTCTACTATGATATTCCATTATTGACTGCCGTTCAGGAGATTCCCCATGTACAGCATCTTGCTCCTTGAAACTCCATTTGATTTCCACTTTACTTGTTTTGTTGTTGATTCTAATATGTGTTCCAAGATACCTTCCTTGTTGACTATGTCAAGTAATGCCTTCTGCATCCTATCTCAACATGAATTCAAAGAAACATGGAGTCAATCTTTGTAGTTCAAAATATGAAAACACCTTTTACGTCGTTGCAAATGGCCGACTCCGTGGGTTATTTTCAATAAGGAGCCTTTTCTGCTATTTAAATTGCCTTAGAGAAGTCATCTCATTGAATTTTGCCGTTCCATTCTCCTAGTTGCTGCCCTGGGAATCCGATTTTCTTTCTACTGCATCAGCTCACCCCCTCTGTTTATGCTATTTTATTTATTCTCTGAGAAGGAATCTCGTTACCCCTTTTGTTCTAGATTTTGTTGAATGTCTTGTAACTTACATACTAAATCCTTGCACTTAATGGCTGCTTTAACTGATTTGTCTTTTCCTTGTGATACTTGCAATGAACCTGAACCAGATTGACATATTTGGTTGATCAGGCTTGTTGTTGGCTAAGTGCCCTTTCAGGTACATACCGTGACAGCTGAGTAATTATATTTGCATGATTTTGTTACATTATCTGACAAACTGATTGAATTGAGATGTAATCTGCAATGATTTAGAATGATATTTCAAACTGGCTGAATCTCAGATCTTCCAACAGTTCCACGATGTTAACCTTATGACTTTGCAAACCATCTGATCTGTCAAAGCTCATAATAAGTGTATGCTAAACAGTCCTTGTTCTATGTGCGCCCACTTTCACCAAATTCCAAGCACACCAATACTATTTTGCTTCCCCTAGCTTTGGAGTATCCTAATCTCTGTAGAAAAGTGTTTTTAGGCTTGTAACCATTTCTCTCCGTATCCCTGTAAAATAAAGCAACTACTAGGATTTGTCAATGTCACAAACTCTACGTTGCTGCAATTGTTCTTTGCATCCCATGTATGGAAACCATATTTAATTCGCTTTTAAGTTTTTCTATCCCTTATTCTGTAGAATTAGATTACATCCGGTTTGCACAGTATATCATTTAAAATAGATCCCCGCAATACAAGTATCATCCGAAGTCCCAACTTCAACTTTCGATTTTGGCATCTATTGATTTGCAATCAACCTCATCTTCAAGTATCCTTTGACCATTACTTTGACAAAGACTATGTCGTGAAGCAAATCCTACACATGCAGGAACACTTAAGCTTCTTCAGTAAAAATAGTGCAAAAGATAAGTCAAAAATATAAGAAGCTCTCCTTTTAGGAAATTCAAACCTAAGGAGAGAAACCTATTGATAAGTTTACCTTTTAGACGTTAATAGAGAAGCCGATTAGCAAGCTTCTCTTTTGATGTTAAAAGAGAAACCTATTAACAAGATCTCCATTTTAAATAAAAGGAACAGCAATGAGTTCTTGTTGGAAAGGTCAGAAGGTTCACTCATTTCTTGTTAATAACTAATTTTTCAATTCTTTAATTTTTACCTACGTTCTGCATCTTATACCTACAGGTTACGGCAGACTAGGCATTGTGATTATTTTTCCACGAGAATTCCTAGTGGTCTGGTAATACAAATCTTCTTGGCAAAAGTGTGCCTTTGAAGAACGAGTAGGCAATCAGATTGCTATTGCAAGTCCCATGAAACTCTATTGAATATATTGAATCCTTGCTGTCATTATTGTTTCTGACGGTGGTAAATATTGGATGGATGATAAGTATTCCGGAACGAGCTAATCATCAAACTTGTGACCATGACACTGAAACGAAAGTATGGGAACATTGTGGTCATTACAATACGAGTTGTCGCTGTAATGTGTTCGTTAAGCGTTAGGACCTTGTTAGTAGTGAAACAGAAAAGGATTTTGACAATAAAATGACAATAAAGACACATATACACACAAAAGTGTTGATGCAATGACAATGAGCAAACAAAAACACAAGCGATTTACCTTTGTAGTTTCCTTTGTAGCTGAGGGAGTCTGGGTCCTGATAAACTGAAAAGATGAAATAGTTCTAAAATAAAATTATTCTACAAAATAATATTTTGTGTAAATTGTGAGACTAATAAATTACGTTTCTATACCAAACTAATCTTTTCTTAGCGATCTTCCTATCCGCTAAAATTACCGTTCCAAGACATCTTTTAAACCTTTAAGATGTGCCAAAGATATTCTAATATATATCTTTAGTTCTCAAACATGGCAAAGATTTGAGACAAGACAGCCCGAATGCGGTCTACAACCAGATACTTTGAAGACACATTTTAAGCCTAAAAAGCTATACAATAATCAAGTTCACCGTGTGGTGTGCTCAAGCTTCCAAATCCTTGTACAAAGCTTTGTTCTGACATATATGTTTAGGCGAAGTATTCCTTATTGGGAGAGGTTGAGGAGAACATACATTTCAAGCTTGTTTCCCAGTGTATGTAGTACAGGATCCAATAAATCAGGAGGTATTGTTTCTGTGATTGGGGGTGTTACTGTGGTGGTTGACTTTGGACTTTGTCTTCCTCAATCACAAAGCCTAGTGATCAAATGAATATGTGTGGTGTTCAATGCTTTTTTGATCCGGTTTTCGAGTTTGAAGAAACCACAGGTTGAAGGAACAGATTTTGGAGGTAAAATGTAGGAATGTTTGCATTGTGCTCATTGGAGAAATTGTTGATAACTTCTTTGATTGCAAACTCTTTGTACATGACTTTTTGAATGATCCAAGTGTCCATTCGTCTTATTGCCAATCATGCCTGGTGAGATGCATGAAATGCGGTTTGAAAAGTCAAGTACATGCTACTCCTGCTTCAACTTACCTTCTGTTTGAATACCGCGAATTCAGTTGAGCAACTATCTTCCGTTTTAATTTGCATAGCTTCGTGAATGTTTAGCTTTTGAATGGAAATGATTCCTATAAAGGCTTCTATAGTGAGGTCTGCAACAGCAGAATCTTTTGAACTTTCTCCTCTCGTGTTAAATACTGTCAAATCATCATTATTGACGGCCATTAGAGTTTTGTGAATAAAATATGAAGCATATGTTCTTCTGATCCTTCTTGTTTTGGTTAGCTTTAGTGAATCTTCACTTCTGAATCTGCCTTCTGACATTTAGGGGTATATTTCCTTGGAGGGGCCAATCAGAGGGCTATGCAGGACACTCTCAATCTTTGGCTCTCACACTGATCAGGACAAATGATGGATTTACCCTTGCTAAATCCAACCATGCTATGGAATACACGAATCACTCTCGCTCTCCACTACTGGCGGGCAAAGCAGTATGGTAAGCACCAATAGCCAGATTTACCTCAGAATTGCAACCTACTCCATT
>CAAAJI010000192.1:14494-28474 GCA_900642245.1 Fragilaria radians
ACTCATATCCTAATCAAGATTCACCAGAAAGTGAGCGCATGCACCTGAAGGAGAGACGCGACACCTTCATAAGGGTGTGATGTGGCGCGAATGAGAGTGAACTTCACAAGGGTGTGATGTGACGCAAATGAGATCAATTTTAAAAATAGATCATAATTTCACTTTGTGCAACTCAGCATAGAGCAGACTTTATAGTGGAATAATATGTAGCATTGAATACTCAGAGCTTACGACTCCAGAAAAATATGGAAAGGATTAATGCAAGTTTCAAATCATTTATGGTCAAACTTGAGTCATGTTAAAAGGTAGCAGCAAAGCGATGCTTAAGATGGCATTTGGAGGCACTGTGTATTTCTGCAACGTTTAACTAAAGACACTAAAGAGGAAGTCACCTCAAGAACTTACGTTTACTGAGGCGGCTTGTTACAGAGATTAACGAAGGCATCTTCTACAAAACATTCAACACCTTTGTCAGAATACAGTTGTTGAAGGAATTTGTAGTGCACATTATTTCTAGTAAGAACGGATCGCAGTTGAGGATAAGATAATTTACTATACAATGATGCATTGCAGGATGTATGATCCATTTTTGTATTGGTTACCATCCCCAACTCATTGGAATCTTTGATCCGACTCTGCTTGACAGAAGGTGATACTCTTTGGAATCCTTTAATGTTTTATTTTCTAGTTTCTGTTAGAAATCCACCAATAAGTGAACAACCAAGACAAGCTTATTTCTAGTAGACGTGATAATGTGCAACTCACATGCACAAATATGAGATAATTCATGCTCTTTGATGGCTAGGTCTAATGACATCCTGACTGTCATTCCTCTAGCTCAGGTCTCTACGTGGGAGACTGACAAAAAAATTAAATGGTACGGCTACTGATCCTTGATGTTTCCCATGGAAGGGGGTAATTGAGTCCATATTTTAGAGCTTCATCTGCTTAGGAATTGATGCAATTGTATAGCATCAGAAGAACATGAGGGATTGACTTATGTTGCAGCATGCTGTTGAACCATATATATGTTAACGCATGTCAAGTTGCCGTAATGCTCAACAATTGACTTTGGAGTAATGTTGCTTAGTCCTAGTAACGTTAGTTACATCAGTCCAGTCAAAGCTAGTAGCCTCTTCCTTATTGAGAAAAAGTTGAAGATACATCAAAATGCAGTCAAGTGTTGAGGAGAGTTGCAATTCCCCAGCTTTGGGAATCTTTGTCCCTGCTGGGATGGCAAAGTATATTTGATACTACCATTTACAAATGCTGATTTTTTTCCCACTTGTTTGTTTTCCCAGAACAGCTGTTTGTTCAGGCTGGCCTGATAGGCTTGCTCTTGAAGGCGTTGCTTGGAAATTGTAGGTGCAGATGGCTCTGCTTACCTCAGAAGGTGCGTAAACTTATTTTAACTTGGAAAATGATTTGCGAAAAATTATGTCACGCTTTAAGCTCTAGACTATACGATAACAATCCTTACTATTCTCGTGAGACGTTGGCATTCAGTCACTTTTGTTCTTCCGTGTTTACCTTAGATTATATGATGCAAATTCAATTGTTATCACATGGAAACCACATGAGAATTTGAAAAACGATTCTGATATCTAGTATGTGTATATGAATGACAACTATGTCGCTGGGGGCCTCCTCTCTAGTTCCGATAAATGTATAACTGATTATCTTGAATAATTAAACTCACAATTTCCACAGCATCGCTGTTTGCAGATTGCATCACATGACGCGGTTGCATTGGTGAGTTTTCCTCCTAAGTCTCTATCGAATGTCAGAATTTTCCGAACCTCTCCTGTTCTTCCTCGCTCATCTTTTTCTTTATTGCTTGTTCCTTATCTATTTATTCAAATCGCTTACTTCTCAATTTGATTAACCTCGTAATTAAATGATAATCTGAAGCTTGTTTAAAATCTGATTCACACCAACTGTAAAGGATTTGGTTAGATAAAAATTGAAAATAAAATAATCGTTTCTTAGATTGATTGATTCTGAATACCATGCTACTTTAAGATAAACTAGCAATTTTGTTTTGCCACACTCCACATCTTGATTCATTGATTGCTCATATCATCGACATCAATGCTATCATCATCTGCTTCTATCATCTTAGATCCTAATGCTTGTTCATGACGCATCAACTTACGAAATTCAGCATATTGCAAGATCAAACAATCATACGCGAATTCACCTTCGAGGAGAAAATCACCATTTTCATACCCGGATATTACACTGTCAAAACGAGAAAATCTAATGTTCGATGCAATTTTATCTGTGCTTCCATCGACCACATCTGGCGAGAAGACTATACATCTAGTCTCACTTAAGTTATACACCATTCGAAGGTATGACTTCAAGCGCAAAAGTAAAATGAATGATGATGATGTTTCACAAAGCGTTTGAAAGCGACGCAAGTCAAATGATTTTTTCCGCAACAGTTGAGCTTGCTTAGTGACCGAGGGACGTTGTGCTGCAGCCGCAAGCTCTAAGGGATCCCTTTCTTGATTATCATCATTGACGTCCAATGGAAAACCTTGATTTTGTAAGAAGTTAATTAAGGATTCAAGATGTTGTCCACCATAAAGAGCAGTCGCTGCTTGAATATGATAGATAATGAATAAAGGATCGTTGGCAGTATTGTAAGGAAGGTATGCGAGAACTTCGGCAGCAAAGGCAAGAAGGGGTATTCCAAAATGATTAAATTTGCTCTTCGAATCTTTAAAATTTTCTCCAGTTTCAAACAAGCTTAGTAAATTCATGAACAGTCCTTGCCTTTGCTTCCTACTACTCCGAATACATTCTGTGAAAACACTGCTAAAGATGCATTCGTACTTTTTTCCGGATCCATCCTCCTTTTCAATAGCGGCAGTAACTCCGCTCCCCGGGTATAGACTCCGTTGAAACATGAATGCACTCTTGATTCCAGCGCAAACTCGCTGACGCAGCATATCCGGTCTTTTTCCGCCTTCTATAATTAGTAGTTTCAATGCGAATTCACGGATTCGTTGCGAATCTATATCGCCCTGCAAACCAAACAAGTAAGGAATAGTTTGGAAGGGGTTTAATAGGCCTTGCCTCAGTAAATGAGAAATTAAGTCGACCGAGGCATATCTTATGTGCTCATTTTTGCTTTTCGTCATCTCTTGGAGTTGGTGCGCGTAATTTGTTAATACTGCACCGATCAGGGTTGCATCACCATCTTGATCTCCTGAAATTTTTTTTGACACAGTTATCTTTCGATTAGATTCCATCTTGGCTTTTGCTTCCCCGCTTTCGATTCTCTTTTCTTCTGCAACTAGGATTTCGCGCCAACACCTCAGAGCCTGCAGCTGAAGTTCAGTTTCCGATTCTGGATTCATTAAGGCTTCAAGTTTTCCAGCCTGCTGCATCGCAAGAAGTATTCTTGGGCGAGAAGTAAAAATGCCTTCTAATGCCTTCATTGATGCGCATTTAGTCTCCACATCAAAACTATCCAAATACAGCAAGAAAGTTCTATAGCAAGCTTCAACCATTGTATCCCAATTTACATTTTCAGTCTCCATCAAGCGATTTTCTTTCAATTCTTCGTTAATCCATGAGATATCATGATTTTCGACTTTTTGACTTCTACAGATACTTCCTAAAACACTCAAGGCCCTTTGAACATTGGACTTCGTCTTTTTATTTGTGACATTGATTTCATTGGCTAAGTGCGAGTTTTTGTGCAAATAGCCGTAGAAAGTTATGACTATGCTCAGAGCTTTCTGAAGAAAAATATTTTCATCTTCGAGTGATGGATGACTAGCTAAATCGCAAAGAGTCTTTATTGCTGAGGCAAGAGCTTCTCTTCCCATTCGGTAAATTATTGTTGATAAATCATGAGAAAGAGAAGAATTGGCTAAAAACAAAACCTCACCTCTAGTCATAGAACTGCATGTGATAGAAAGAATGGAACAAATCTCACAAATAATATCGCACTCCTGAGAAACAGAAGTCCTGTTATCCGCCTTCAGATATGGCAAGAAAGTAATGATGTGCCTACAAACTTCAAGAGGAGCAACATGAGCCATCGCACCAATCATGCGAAACGTTGCAATTACCTTCTTTCCAAAAAGAGTTTTTTCCACTTCACGGTTTTCTTCCAAGAGAAGGAGGTACTCTGCCATAGAATCTACAAGACCTGCGCAATGACAAGAATAATCTAGCTTTTTTCTTTTTCGATTCGATCGCTTGCAGTCTTTCTCGATGTCACTAAACCCGCTAAGAAGTTCTTGTAGAAGCTGTATAATAATGTCATTGGAACCAGCAAATTGCACTACGTCAATCATTTGCTCCGCAGCAATGCGGCACCTGATATCTGGAGAACTTTCACAGCTTTTCAAAAGAAATGCTTTCTCCGGCGATACAACGGGAGAAAACATACATTTTTTCGTGAATCCTTCTGATTTCGAATTGGTCATCATTCCCTCTTGGAAAGCCACATTCTTCACACGAGATTGGATATCAATATTTCCCAACCAGAGTTCACTAAAAAGCTCATGTATTACATCGCGCACTGAATCATCTTCCTTGGAATCAGCTGCCCGTCGCATCATCAATTCACAGGCTTCTGCACGTCCATGATAATTGGGATTTGTCATCAAAATGTCTCGAAAAATTTTTACTGTTCTTTTCTTGACACTCACCCCTTCATCCAAAAGACGCTCGAGAAACGCAGAGTGAAAAGCATTTGCTAGTTCGGGACATGATACAACAAATGATCCTACAAGACCAACAACAGCCTCTCGAACAGACTTAGCTTCATCGGAAAACCGCATGCATACTGCGTTTTTTAATGCAGGGTGCAACATCAATCTTGAGTCTGCACCCACCACATAAGAAAGCGCCTTCACAGCTAACTTACGAACTGATACAAACGCGTCATCTGCCATGAATTGGATCAAAAGGCCTATGTGTCTGGGAAATGAGGAAACAAGGTATGATTTTCGTGCGGTCATCGCAATCATGAGGCGATGATAACCATCCCTATTGAACAATGGGATTGCGGCTTGTCTTGTGCTCAGAGGATTTGCAAGCGGCCTGTCCCACAAATCCAGAAACTGTTGAGACAGCGCTTTCCATTCTCTGGTAACATCCTTTTTGCAGTCGTGATCAAGATCTTGGATCCACTGGGCTAGAAGAAAGTTATGTGAATATTTCCCCCCTGGTGTTATATCCATACAATTGGAGATATATGCTAAGATAAGCTGACGGAATATATGAGTTTCAATGATTTCAGGGATAGATTCGCCGCCTTCGAAACGAATGCCACGGAGTGCAAGGAAGGACTTCGTTGTGTCCAATGCCAAGTCTCTCAAGTTGCAGTCGTCGCAAATCCACTCATCCTTTTCCTCAAGCATGCTACGATTCTGACCTACACATTCCCCGTGAAAAAATCCGCGACAAAAATCGCAGCGTACCATTAATGTATCGACAAAAGAGTTGCGTCCACAAAAACAAGAATTTATATTTCCCGGTATCATTTTTTCTCCCGTGTCCACCTGAGGCTGACGAAAAATATCAAGAGGCTTGTCCCTTTGGGAAGCTAAGATAGCAGCAGCATGTGCACCAATTTTTCCAATGATATCGAAGGCTGCTGCAAGATACGTCGTCTCAAGACTTAAACTTGCGTTTCTATTCAGATTTTTATTTGATGAACTAGCTTGAAAAATATCTTTCACAAGGCTCCGGGAGATGGTAACAAGTATCAATTCAGCTGCAGGATATTCAGGGAGAAATTGCATTACAAGGAAATCATCCACGAGGTTCATGAGAATGGGACGAAATGCAGATGCTCCTCCATCTTCGCCCTTTTTCGAACATCGTTGCAACAGTTGCCCAACGAACTGCTCGCAGAAGGCTTGACACTCGCTTAATCCGGAATCTATCTTTATAGAAGATCCATTGAGAGTTTCAGGCAAAGATTTCTGTTCGGGTAAATCTAGCTTGGCAACCTTTTGCTTGCAAGATGGAAAACTTACGCAACTCTGAATCAAGGAGACAATTAAGACTGAAATAGGCTGGATAGAATTATCCTCACGCACCACCATAAGCTTGTATTGAGGGGAGAACTTAGGAGGTAATGGTACAGAAAAAGTTCTATTTGGCCTCTTTGAAGTGGAAAACTTTAATAAACATGGGAATATATCTTCAGAAAGTATCGCTCTACTTTTTGGATGACATCGACAGATTGCAGTCAAGAGGCTGATGGATGACACCTGCAGCATTTTACACTGCTCAATATATAAATTAGTCTCTATAGAAAACACAGATAAAGCTGCAGATGAAAGAGTTATGAGCGGTTGATCATCCATCTGGATCACAAATACTAGGTTTTCCATGGCTTCAAAAACTTGGGTTAGTAAGGGTATGCTTGTTGTGATGGGCTTGTAAACCTTCTTGAGTTCCTTTGCCATAGCCAAATCCGGGGTAATTGCATTAGAGAGGCGAGCTTTCTTTGTAGGTGGAGTAGTTACAACTGTCGATGCACTTCTATTGGATGAATCAAGGTGACCAACATTGTTCATGGTTGGTAATAGATTATTCAATAGGTGATGCCTTAGCAACAAAATACAAGATTCGATGAAATCTTCACTGATAACTCTTCGATCTATTCCTGGAGTAGCCATAATAGATAAAAGAATGAAAGCAGCTTCCAGTCCATTTCGGAGAGTTAAGAATCTGAGAACCCCAGGTCCAACTAACTTTACAGATTGAAGATTTGAAGAGCCTTTCATCCACTATGAAGAATCAACAAATTTATTAGCTCAATTCTAAGAGAAATCGAATTGCTAGGTGAAGAAATGAAAAGTTCCGCCAAATTCTATTTCCAATATTTACGTACCTCGTCTACTCTAGAAGCCGAAGATTGACTACACTCTGATTTCTTCGTGTGAGTAAATCTATGGACCTCCTTAATAAGATTGACGTTAGAAGCAGCGCTAACATGCTTTTCGAGCATGGATGTGATCTGAAGTATGGTATCTGGATCAGCGCTATCCCATCCATTTATCCCATTTTCACCCTTATTTGCAATCTCTGCACGCAACAAGGACAGCTTTGAAAGATCTGAAGAAGTTAAGGGACCACCTAAAGTCTCTAAATATACCGAGTCATGAGAAGCCACTGTATGCGACAATAAGGTCAAGCCTTCTGTCGCGGCGTCCAGAATTTCAGAGCGCGCTGCTTGACGATATTCCACAATGGAAATAATGCTCTCTAAAACATCTATTAATCTGCCGCTTGCAGATTCCACCAGATTTTTCTTTACGTTTTCGGGTTTCAGCTTTATAGAAGATATGCTCATGACAATTGCTTGGATGATGAAGTATAGAATTCTAATTGCCAAGTTATGTGGAAGATGAAACCTCCGAAAACATATCGAGTCACGGTAATTCAACTACCGCCATAATTACCTCATTAGATTTTCCGTTTCTTTAATTAGGGCTAGAGTTAGGGTTAGGGTTACGGCTATTCCAATATTCTTTACTTTGATAAAGCGCTAATTAGTTGATTAAATACATTTATTATATGCTGGCTTCTGTTGTCAATCCAAGTGTACATCTTAATGAAGATGTACACATGCAGTATTCCCAAGCAAATTGAGTACATTAAAAAACTGGAATTGTTGATTTAATGGATCCTTTCCCTGTAAAGACTCCATCCAAAAAACACACTCTATTTGCAATCATTATCATGGATCCAGCTAAAGGCAGATCAGAAACTGTTTACGCCCAAAAAGTCAACAACAGGTAATCAGGATGAATATCAAAACATTTGGTCCACAAGCATATCTAGTTCCAAATGTATGTCACCATTGTGGTCAACGTCTCAAGCCATCAATGAGATGCTATTCGAAATCAAATGCAATAATTGAATGGGTACAGAAATCCTGCATGCAATGATTCAGCGAAGTTGTGCCGGTTATTAGAGGAAAGATCCAGAGATTTGAAATAGTCGAAATCATCCATGTATAAACATATTATTTAGGCAAAGAGGAATTGTAACACG
Source organism: Fragilaria radians (assembly GCA_900642245.1). NCBI lineage: Eukaryota > Bacillariophyta > Fragilariophyceae > Fragilariales > Fragilariaceae > Fragilaria > Fragilaria radians. Next base: position 22,532 of record CAAAJI010000192.1, read on the forward strand.
ATTACACCAAAGACAGTAGATACCCTCTTCTTTTTAGTTAAGTTGACATTAAACATTCATTCACTAGTATATCCAAAGGGTTAGCCTAGTTTGAGAAATAATATGTATCCGTTGACATACTCTTTAATTTTGAAGAGACTGGGTCTTTTCCGATCGACCTTTCATAATCAATTTCTAGCACAAGTGATAGAGTCCACTGGGTTATCCAATTAGCTTGCAAATTAAAGAAATTGATAAAAATAAAATTTGTGAGCTATTCTCTTTTGTCGATTCATTATCGCTAATTGTTTTGTCAAAGGTCTTGCTGCCGTTTTGATCATTCTCCATTGGCCAATTCTTGCCGAGGTTTTCTCTGAAACCACGTTGACATTACATAAACCTTGATTACTGTTGCACCACTGTCATGTTACCCTTCTATCACTAATCCAAATATTTTTCCGAAATTCTGAACTTTCTGAAATCATTTATTATTGTCATCTGCAAATGCTTTTTTACCCTAGCACTTGCTGTGTAACAAAGATTGGATGCATAGTCTCAAATCGAAGATTCCTTTCCTCTCCTATAGTTCATCAACCTCCATCGGATTCGCTTTATTCCAATTTTCCTCTCTAAAAGAGCACCATTTGAAATGGAATACAACGTCACTGGTCAGACTGTTAGTACACTGAGCATGAACTGATCACCTTTCATTGCTGATTCCATGTCTTTTAACTTAATTCTAAATGTTTCCTTTTATAAATACCTAGGTTTTTGTTTTTGCTTCATGAGCTCAATATAAACGCCCTTTCCTTTCTGTTTCCACTAGGGAAGTAGTTGAGATTGGCTCATACTTATTACTCAACCTTTCCAAGCCATGGCTGTCTCGCCTTCTTTATGATCCTTAATCTTGCCACATTACCGTTACTTGTCTTCATGTTGAAGGATAGTATCAAGTACCTCTATGCAAATCCATTTAAGTCAAAAATCTTCATCGTCCTTTTTCCTTGATCTGCTTCCTTGTTGATTTCTTTATCAGTCTTTGAGATTGTGAGCTTACTAAGTGGAATATCCAAAATGCCCAATCTTCTTGACTTAGCCAAGACCACTCAATGTGAATCTAAGATCACAAAGCCTGAAGGCTAAGTGTTGAATCTAACACGTAAGCTAAAGAGACTATGTGGTCAAGGAAACACGTTGCAATCAATTCACAAGAGATCTAAAATAAAAAATAACTCTTTGATCATAATTTACAGTTTGTTTAAACTCTTAGAGCAGCTAAGAGCAATAACAACTGAAATACAGGCACCAGTAACAGTATCAACGCAGAAGTGGAAGGCACAAAAATTCTTGGAAACAATTCTGAAAGTCAGGTTGCTGTGAAAACCAATTCAAGAAGGAAATTTAGAAAACCGAGTCGGTTCTTTTGGTCACGAAAGTACCAAATCTGGATTTGAAGGCTATTGAAACAAGAAGGCTATTTTTGCTGAATCGAGGCAGTTCCTTGGAGACTTGCAAGCATTTTGTCCGGTGTTTAAAGAAAGCATTGAAGTCACATATGTTTGTTCTGGAAGCATACTTGGCTAGTGGAAAGTTTGATAAATGAAAGGTAGACTACTTCCCAATGATAGTGATCAGGATCCAACTCAGTCAGCTTTAGATACTATTGTAAAGATTGACCTGTATACATCAGGATGAATCAAAAAATCACAAAACAAAGTATTGAGCAATTTCCTGAGCACGGTAAGTTTGTACATGGAAGGGAATATATGCATATAGTGATGAGAAAGGCAATATATTGTTGTATTCAAGCTAAAGCTGATGCTTGTGCATTGAACGAAGATACAAAAGGGGTGAGTGAATATGTTTAATGAATATGATGTGAAAATGGTACATGATTGAGCGATGGAGAATGATCAAAGCAGCAGTAAGACAGTTGACAAAATAAAATAGCAATGAAAGTTGACAAAAGTGAATAGCAAACTAATTTTGAAAACTTCTTATTTGTCATAAATCACTTGAAGCTGTACCCTAATTGCATACCTCAGTTGACTCTATCAAATGAGATAGAGATTGATTGTGAAAGTTCGGAGAAACCAGCGCTGTCTTTAGAAGGATTGTCAACAGGTTGTGATTTTTGGTTTATTACACTTTTTATCGTATTATCTGTTAAAATGTAAACGCTTGTTGTGACGATGACTACAAACAAAACTCTCATTACGATTTTCTAATCCGAGGTGTTAACAAATAACGAGTCTGTCAGTTTGTCTGTAACCGTATCACTTATATTACACTACATAAAGTTAAGTGAGAAAGCCACGACCAAAAATCCAAACAAAGTCTCGTAACCATGGGAAGAAGAAGAACGATCGCTACCTTCATCGACGGCCTTTTCTAGTTTTACGACTTCTTTCTCATAAGCGATGTGTTCAACCGCAGCATTCTTAAGGACATACACAGCATTTTCTTTGGCAAGCTCATGAATTTTCATCTGTAACCTTCCGTCAAGCAAACTCATTTCAACTTCTTTTAGCAACTCGTCGGCAATCTGATGACCGTATTGGTTGCAGTCATTGCGATGGCATTCTTGATTCGTGGTGAGCTTGCACTCAAGTTGGGTTTTCTCGTTTACTGCTGAAGGAGAATTTCCTGATTGGACGACAACAGTAGCAGAAACAGATTGCGCCAACATTTCCTCGATTGCAATTTCCATGACATCGAGAAATGATTGTAAATTGGACGGCAAGTAAGAAACTGTAAAGTTCATAGTCAGCGTAATGTATAAATCAACTTGGATCAAGTATTGTAATGACTTTTTCGTGGGAAAATTTGATGGGGAAGGGGTGAAAGTTTCTGAAATCGTAGGTACTTGGGTTTTGAAATCGGAGGGAAAGGCGATAGTGGACGGTGTTTGCGATGGATTAGGAGCTGAAGGTGGAAGTAGAAAAGGGATCGAGGACATCGTAGGAACTTTAGTTGTTTGAGGAGGAATCTGATTTGGTGAATTGGAAGGAATGAGAAGAGGCATTGAAGGAGGATGTGTAGTACTTCTTGTCGGAAGTGTTGGAATTTCGGCGGGTTTCGTAGAAGGATTGAATGCTGGCGCCAGAAATGGATTTGTAGTCTTGTTGTTTGCTATAGTTGTTGGATGTGGAGATGGCTTGAAGGAAACTGTACCCCTATGTGTAGGTGGCTTGGAAGACGATCCAGCTGTGGGTAGAAACGTCTCATTAGAAAAGGGTTTTTCAGAGGGCAGCGCTGTGTGAAAAGATGGCATCCAAGATGGGGAAACCGGAAGAGGGGAAGCAGTTGGTGGAAAGCTCGGATTTTGCATAGGATCATAATTGCATAGATCCAACAAGCACTGGCGGCCAATATTTGTGTTGAGGTTTTCCAAGAATTCACAAAACTCAGTGAAGATCAAATCATTGCTACCTTCGTAACTCATGGACATTTGTTGATTATCAAAGAGTGAACACTTCTTGAAAATCCCTGGCGCAATGACGCTTTTGCATGACAAAGTAAGGTTTTTGTATCCCGGAACGAAACATGCTTCTGAGTTTGAGGAAGAATTTCTGGAAATCCAAACATTTCTGGATTTGTAGCAAAGAGGTTGTCATACATGCATGTCAAAGTTGATCGATGGCGTAAAATGTCAAGGTTAAATATGCTTGCTTCGTCAATGGAAATTGGGTAAGGCACATTGGAATCGGCACAAGTCGATAGCCATTTACTTTCTATGTAAAGGTAGGCATCCATCCTAAGAAGTGAGCTCCAGCATGGAGACTTCACAACTTCTTTATAGCCTTTTGACAAGTTTTCCGTGTCGAGACCTGATACGTTCTCTCCGATTGCTACACATGACATCTGCGCCTCACTGACAGATGCGTCTATAATGCTATCTGGTATAAAGGAAGGGTTGGAACAATTCACACATTGAAATAAGTTCAAGAGATCAGATGGAAGCCTATTCTTTGCAAATGTTGATGTAAGACAAGAATCGAGGTGTGGAATAGTAACAGCAGCGCATGACGCCAAATAGCTCAGTACAACCTTGGAAGAGAAGGACGTGACATTGGTGAAATCACCAACAATTGAGCCCATAGGTGTATAAGGGATGTATGTGGTATTGATAAACGCGGTCGACTTCGCAGTGACCATGATAAAAGAAAGGAATTCAAGTAGTCTGAATTGCGTTTTCGAAGTTAGTCAGGTTATAACAAAGCTTACTTTCCTCACACAACAGGTGTAACATGAATGAAGTGCAAACGCATTCAATAAGTACAAATTAAATATAATTTCGATGCACTTACTTCATTTTTTCAAAATCTTTGCTTTGATTGGAATATTGTGACTTTAATTGGATTGGGATTCAATATTCGTTAAATGTGTCACATTTGCAATTTTTCAAAATGGAATGTGATTAGAAGTGGAGGGGAAATATGAAATTTTGGTTCGTTTTATGTTTATGTTCCCTAGTAATCGATTAATATAAACCGGCATTCTCTGCTTTAAACTTTTTCAAAGACAATTAAATAAAATTCATCATCGCTTCCATCAAGACCCTCATCATATTGTTGAAGTTTTAACGAACTTTTTCCCAGTACTCTCAAACCAAATTGAACTGCCATGGTTTCAAGGTTGAGATTGTTCGGCATAGTTCGAATCGCGACACCAGGATTTTTCTGGCATTCATCCTTAACGAACTTAGCACCATTGACATGAGAAAGTACAATGCGACCTTTTTGCTTCAATAAAGAACAAGCCTGTTCAATGGTAAGCCTTGTATCACGGAAGAATTGAAGTGAACCATTGAAAACAATTGTATCGAAAAGGGATTCCTTTGGCAAGTCATCAGGGAAACTTCCAACGATGAAGTTATTCTTCGGATATTTTTGCTCGGCCAGGGAGATCATTTCTGATGAGATGTCTATGCCCCAGAAGCTGCAACTGTTGGGAAGAAACGGAATAAGTGATCCGTCGCCACATCCAACATCCAATAAATCAAAATCATGACTGTCATCTTCTCCATGACATGCATTTGCGATATGTCCAAGTCGCCTCCTTACCAAATGATCTATTTTTCCTTTATTTCGCTGATAGTCTGCAGGTAGAAAAAGAGCAATAGTGTTCCACGTCGCTTTCACTCGAGCTGAATGAATCTCTTCCACAGAAGTACCAACATAACTTACATCTAGTTTTTGCTTCATCTGACTCTCAAAGTAGTCTCGAGAAGCTGAGTCAATGTTGTTTTTATGCTTCTTGAGTAATCTTTTTGCTTCCTTGTTAAGGGACGGAATGAAGGCTGGGTTACTTCCACCAACTTTAGTACCTGCTGAACCTGATACCTCCGTTCCAAATCCTTTCGATGTTGCAAATCCCATGACAAAATTACAATAATGTGAGTGCGTCAAATTTAGAATTAAGAATAAGAATATCATTTTTTGTTTTCTCTCGCAAATAGCTTTTTTACACACAAATCGATCCTTTTGATGAGACAGGTTGTCCAATTGATGGAATAATTTGGCTTCCGTCGATTTGGATGAAAGGCACTGACGTCTATTACCAAATTGCCAGGTACTACATTTTTTCAAAATAAATTAATGATCCAAAACACAAGCCAAACTGAAGGAATCAGAAACAATGGAATGTTAAAAAAATGCATTACTGGAGTGTGAACTTAGTTCTTCATGCCGGCAACGATTTCATTATGAGCAATTTGATAACTTTTACTTGTTCCGGAATGATTTCTATATATCTCGTGTTCCTACTTCAATTACTTTCTCCATTCGTATTGTGTCAAAAAATTTGAGCCAACAGAACTGCCAAGTTTAAGTGGAAGCGGATGGAGCTACATCTTTTGCTTTTTAAAAACAATGATTTGAAATGAGGATGAGTTTTGTTCAACCTTCAAAGCAAAACTTGAAGTTGCCTTTTTGAGTTCAGCTTTGATATGTACTTCCGTAC